>CM038225.1:8936224-9073511 GCA_021442155.1 Cymbidium sinense | reverse complement strand
TTTAGCTTCATGCCTCATATCTTTATTTTATTTTATCTACTTGGCTATCTTGTATTTACTTATTCAGCCTACGGCAGGCTCAGTTCTTTAGCCTCTAGGTCCTGGGGCCTAGCTCAGGGCTTAGGCCTGTGGGCTCAGTGTCTGGGGGCCTAGGATTCCACCGCTAGGCTCAGGCTCTTGAGCCTAGGGCTCTAGGGCTTAGGTTTAGGGTTTGGGGGTGTATAGGAGTTTTAGGATTTTATTTGGTTTGGTTTTAGGTTTAGGGTTCAGGTTTTAATTTACTATTTAGTGTTTTGGTATTTTGTTTAACAGAGAACATATTAGATTGAACATATCTTTTTTTTGTTTCATTAAGCAAAAAACACCCCTAGTTTTCTAAGAGACAACTGATGACATAGATAAAAAATTAGAATGCATAGAGTAATAACTGTCTGTACTATAAATACATAGTTCCATATGCAGCAGATCGGATTGACCACTCTTTAGTTTCTCCAGTTCCATCAGAACCACCCTGATATCTTGAGTAGGGACCCACCATCATATCCTCGATCTTTCCTCCGCCACCACCATGGTTGTAACCTACGTCGCTCCTTCCTACTCCATAACCACCACTACTCCGACCACTACCTCCAGATCCCCCACCACCACTATGATAACCGCCTCTGCCTTTGCCTCCACTGCCAAATCTAGACTGAGCCTGGTTGATAGTGATGTTATTGTCGTCAAGGTCTTTCCCATTTTTATGATTTAGGTTTAGGTTAAGGTTTATTTGGTTTTAGGGTTTAGGTTTTTTTTTTAAATTTATTTAGTTGCTTTAGGTTTATGTTTAGGGTTTGGAGTTTAGGGTTTAAAGTTTAGGGTTAGGGTTCATAGTTTAGGGTTTAGGGCTTAGGGTTTAGGGTTTAGTGTTTAGGCTTTTAGGGTTTTTTACTTTTAGGATTTAGGGTTTAGGGTTTGGGTTTAGGTTTTAGGTTCAGGATTTTTTATGGTTTAGGGTTAAGGGCTTTTGATTTAGAATTTAAGCTTTTAAAAAATAAGTGAACTCGTAGGTTTAGGTTTATTTAGTTTATTTTTTATTTACTTTAGTTTATTTTATTTTTTGATTATTAGTTTTATTTTTTCTTTTAGTTTATTTTTTAGGTTTAGGTTTTATATTTTTATTTTAGGTTTTTATTTTATTTTAGGTTTAGGTTTCAAGTTTTATTTTAGGTTAATTTTTTTATTTTAGTTTAGGTTTAAGTTTTAGTTTATTTTATTTTATTTAGTTTTAGGTTTAGGTTTAGTTTAATTTTAGTTTATTTTAGTTTAGGTTTATTTTATTTTATTTTTTTATGTTGGTTTAGGTTTTATTTTATTTATTTTAGGTTTATTATTTAGGTTTTTATTTAGTTTTATTTATTTTATTATAGGTTTAGTTTTATTTTATTTTGGTTTTTATTTTTTTAGTTTAGTTTTGGCTTATTTATTTTATTTAGTATTTTATATTTTATTTTAAGTAGGTTTAGGTTGTTTTTTAGTTGTTATTTAGTTTATGTTTTTTTATTATATTTAGGTTTTATTTAGTATAGGTGGGTTTAGATTTTATGGTTTGTGGTTAAGTTTGGGTTTTGGCTTTAGGTTTGGTTGGGAAGGGTTAGGGTTTAGATGTGGTTTTGTTTAGGGTTTTAGGGTTTAGGTTTAGGTTTTAGGGTTTAGGGTTTAGGGCTCAGATTTTAGGGTTTTGGTTTAGTTTGTGTTAGTTTAGGGTTTAAGTTTTAATTTTTTTTTGGTTTTTTTATATTAACCAACAACCAAATTCAATATTTCTTCTTTGTTTATTCTATTTATTTTTATTTATTTTAGTTTATTATATTTATATTTACTTATGTTTATTTTATTTTATTTAGTTTAGTTTATTTATTTTAGTTCATTTTTTTTTATTTGAGTTTATTTTTTAGGTTTAGGTTTTATTTTATTTTTAATTGAGTTTTATTTTATTTTGGTTTTAGGTTTAAGTTTTATTTTTATTTTTTGGTTTATTTTTTTTTATTTTATTTTAGGTTTAGTTTTAGGTTTTTTATTTTAGGTTTATTTTAGATTTTATTTTTAGTTTAGTTTATGATTATTTTTAATTTTATTTTTTATTTATTTTATTTAGGTTTAGGTTTAGTTTATTTCATTAGGTTTTATTTATTCTAGTTTAATTTATTTTATTTTAGGTTTAGTTTTATTTTATTTTTTTTTATTTTATTTTTTAGGGTTTTTTTTTTAGGTTTAGGTTTTATTTTTATTTATTTTTTTATTTTATTTAGTTTATTTTATTTTTATTTTATATTTTGTTTTATTTTATTTAAGTTTTTTATTCTTAGTTTATTTTATTTTAATTTATGTTTTATTTATTTTGTTTTATTTATTTTCATTTTGTTTTCTTAAGTTTAGGTTTATGTTTTAATTTTAGCATTTTATAGTTTTATCAGTGGTGCTCAGTTTTTAGGGCCTAGGGTTTAGGGTTAGGTTTAGGGTTTTAGGGCTAGTTTGTGGTTTAGAGTTTAGGGTTTAGGGTTTAGGGTTGGGGGCTCAGTTTAGAGTTTAGTTTGGTTTTTGGGTTTTATTTTTAGTTTATTTTTTTTATTTTTAAATTCAAGGAAGGTTTAGTTTATTTAGTTTATTTTTTTTATTTATTATTTTATTTAGGTTTATCTTTCTTTTATTATTTATTTATTTTATTTTTTATTTTATTTAGGTTTATTTTTAGTTATTTTTTAGTATGTTTATTTATTTTATTAGTTTATTTTATTTTAGTTTATTTTTTAGTATAGGTTTATTTTACTTTATTTTAGGTTTTATTTTTTATTTATTAGGTTTATTAAGTTGATTCTTATTTTATTTTAATTTATTTTATTTTAGGTTTATTTTTATTTTATTTTAGGTTTTATTTTTAGTTTAGTTTATTTATGTTATTTTAGTTTAGATTTTATTATTATTTATTTTCTTTTAGGTTTAGGTTTTAGGTTTTATTTATGTTTTATTGTATTTTATTTTTTTATTTTATTTTATCTATTTTATTTTCAAGTTTTATTTAGTTTAGTTTAAGTTTTATTTCTTTTAGAATTTGGGTTTAGGGTTTATGGTTTCTGGTTTAGTTTATGGTTTATTTTAGTTTAGGGTTTAGGTTTTTTTTCATGGTTTTAGATTTTGGGGTTTAGTGTTTGTATAAGGTTTAGGTTTTAGGTTTTAGGGCAGTTTTAGTTTTATTTTGGGTTTTCAGTTTTTTTTTTATTAACAGAGAATAAATTCATATTCAACATTTCTTTTGTTGTTTATTTGATTTATTTAGTTTATTTTTTTTTTTATTTTAGTTTTTTTTATTTTTTTTCTATTTTAGTTTATTTTTTGGTTTAGGTTTATGTTTAATTTTTTATTGAGTTTTATTTTTTTTATTTATTTTTAGGTTTAGCTTTTATTTTTTTTATTTTTTAGTTTTTGGTTTTTATTTTATTTTTTTATTTAGTTTAGGTTTTAATTTAGGTTTTTTTTATTTTTTTTAGGTTTTTGTTTTATATTTTTTAGGTTTATTTTAGTTTTTAGTTTAGGTTATTTTAATTTTATTTTATTTATTTTTTTAGATTTTATTTTCTTAGTTTAGGTTTTATTTTTATTTATTTTATGTTTTTTTAGGTTTTGTTATTTTATTTTATTTAGTTTTATTTTATTTTATTTTTATTTTAAGTTTTTATTTTATTTTTTAGTTTTTAATTTTATAGGTTTTTTATTTTTATTTTATTTTAGTTTAGTTTTAGTTTTTTTTTGTTTTAGTATTTCATTTTATTTTATTTTTATTTTATTTTGGTTTAGGTTTTATTTTGGTTTTATCTTGATTTGATTTTATTTATTATTTAGGTTTATTTATTTTATTTATTTTTGGTTTTATTTAGTTCAGGTTTCTTTTTTAGGTTTTAGGTTTGTGGGTTTAGTTTAGGGTTTACCATTGTGTTTAGGCCTAGGCCTGATTAGTCTGGTTAGGGTTGTGGCCCAGGTCACCAGTTTAGCATCTTTAGGCCCAGTCAGCCTGTGGTTTATAGGGCCCAGGCCAGGCCAGGTCAGTCCTTAGGCCCATCAGGAGTCTGTGGCTAGGGTTTATGGCCTTAGGTTTAACCAGATCAGGCCTGAGCCCAGTCAAAGAGTTTCCTCACCAGGTCATTTTATCTCTAGTGGTTTAGGATTTAGTTTTATTTTTTATCATTTTATCTTTTATTTTTTGTATATGTTATTTATTTTATTTGTTTATCATTTAGGTTTTAGTAGTTTGGTTTATCTTTAGCCTGGTTTCTGGAGGTTTTTAGTTTAGTTTATTTTATTTAGTTTAGATTTAGGTTTTATTTTATTTTAAGTTTTTTATTTTTTAATTTTTAATTTTAAATTTGGGTTTTATTTTAATTTAGGTTTATTTTTATTATATTTTTAGTTTAAGTTAAGTTTATTTTAGTTTATTTTATTTTATTTAGTTTAGTTTAGTTTAGGTTTATTTATTTTAGTTTAGTTTATTTTAGTGTATGTTTATATTTAATTTATTTTAAGTTTAGGTTTTTCTAGTTTAGTTTCTTGTATTTTAAAATTATTTTTTTAAGTTTGTTTTTAGGTTTTATTTAGTTACATTCAAATGTGACTTACTCCTAGTTTTTTCTACTTGGATGTTTAGTTTAGAGTTTTAGCTAACCCAAGTTTATGCCTAAGATTGACATCTAGAAAGGATGATGTTAAGTTTAAGTTTATTTTTAGTTTATTTTTTATTTAGTTTAGGTTTAGGTTTTGGTTTTATTTATTTTAGTTTATTTTTTTTAGTGATGTTAGGTTTATTTAATTTTTTTATTTTAGGTTTAGGTTTTTAGTTTAGTTTGGGTTGTTTTATTATTTTTAAGTTTTTTTATTTAGGTGGTTTTTATTTAGTTACATTTAGCGATGAAGACTTACTCCTAGGGATGACTGAGCACAACCATCTCTTTACATTACATTGGATGTTGGCAGATACAGGCTATCGAGAGTTCTAGTTAACCCAAGTTTATCAGTCTAAGATCGACATCTCCAAACTCAAAAAAGAAAGGATGATGTTAAGAGGATTCAATGAACAAGGTGAGAGGGCTTTGTGGTGTTTTATTTTGGATGTATGGGGAACACACGATCATAGGTACTTTTTTGAGGTGATCTGCAACAATGATGATGTACTATCTCGGAAGATAGAGGCATCACCCTATAATGGTCCTAATCACATAATAAGGACTCATAAGGCATGATGGGTCTTCGAATGTACCTGAGATTTTTCCCCTACTTTACATGGATGAATAAAGTAGGGTTTATATTAAACCAGGTTCTTAAGTTCCCTATGGAGGTAAGCCTTCATAGTAAATTACATCTTAGGAAATGAAATTTCTAAGAATTCTCGATTAAAGTGACAATTATCATCTCCAAAGATTTCAAGGTTAGACTATCAAAAGATTTGTTATATTTGGATAATCAATTGGGAAAGTTCAATGAGAAGACTTATTTTTAGAATCCAAATGAAATAAGTAAGAAATGCTAATGATGCTTAGTGAGCATTACAATCTATCCTAAGGTTGGGCTTTATAATTTTGAAGTTGAAGAGATTTATATGTTTTGAGTTGAAATTAAATTAGATTACTTATAATCCACCAACACAAGGTTGTGGGAATGCATAAGAGGTGAGGATTTATTTTAGCAAAGAAATAGCTACCTCGATCCTAAATATAGGGAGCTTTGTAAGCTAAAATATGGCCTAAATCTGTGTAGACATAAGGGTTTACTCCACAAGAGAGAATAAACCGACTTCTGACTTATAACCACTAGAGTTGCCACTAAAACGCCCCACGATTTTAAAACCATGTAGACTGGTCTTATGAATTACAAGATCACTAGGATAGTTATTTAATTAGAAAGAGACTAAAGTCCTAAACACACTCACTAAGAGACTAGAGCATGAGAGGTATAAGCATATGACTTAATCTATAGATGCAAAATCTTTTCAAATTTTATTTCATTTTAGACACATTATTTTGATAGAGGATATAGGATTTCTTATGCCTAAATGCATGATGTAATAGGATATGGGTTAAATCAGCTAGAAGAAGGTGTTCTCCACCACAAAGGATGCCCTCATAGGTCAAGCATTCATTTATCGTGTAAGGATGAAGATCATTCATGTTCAAGAGAGAAAGAATATGCATGTATGATGTGAAGCATACAACCATACAGCTAAGGAGTTGCTAAATCTTTTAATTATCTTATTTATGTCTTAGGCTTTATGATTAGGTTTTGAGTTGTTTAAAATTTAGTTATGAGTGATTAGTTGGGTAGAAAAATTATTTTTATCCTAAGAGCCTAATCGTATCCAAGCCACACATTAAAGCATCAATCATTTAAGAAACTATGAAAAGCATGTCGTCCTAATGCACAATATAAACATTAAACAATTATATAAACTATCGTAAGAGAATAAAAGTTAGTGCTAAAACCATTCAACCCAAGAGAGAAAAGGTGGGTAGGAAGCTTTTATACAAATATGAAAAGAATAATTATAATTGTATTAAATTCTATGGTGGTCTTCTTTCTTCATATCTCCATTTTTGATTTGGTTCCTTCTTTCATTTGGATGTTGCTTGCTTCAAAGAAAACATAGGGAACCCCATGATAAAGCCTTCTAGCCACTGCTCATCCTAATCCACCATAGCACTAATCCTAATTCCTATTGAAAAATTACATTTATGTGGAAAGTAAATCTAACTACACTTGCAAAATAGAGGTTAGTTAAATATACATATAATCCCAAGTAATTGTATTTATAATTTGGACTTAGAACCCTACACATGGGTAACTAAGCCCACCTGTCCTAACTGGGATTATGCTTAATGATTTAAGCAACATACAAAAAGAGCATTCACATTTATTTTTAAGCATCCCTAAGCTTAATCCCTTGCAAAAAATATGATTAAGCTAATATTGGCCTATCATCTAGTCTATGAAGCATACACCCTAACATCTAATCTAAAATAGTACATCATAAAAAATATATGCATCACATCATACACCATCCTAACTTAGAGCTAGAAGTGGTGACTTAATTCTAATGTGTGTATTAAGGTTTGTGTGGTAAGTCTTATTAGGCATTAGTGTTGTATTTTATAAGTGTAGAAGGATTCAATTTAACATGAAAGGTTGATTTCACTTGAAGTTTTTTAATTTATATGAGAATTTTAATTAGTGTTTTCTTTTGTTTCATTTGATTACACTTAGCAACTAAGTGTTATAAAGAGAATAAAAGAGGATTTCCCTCATTCATCCCTACTTTAAGTCACTTTCTAAAGTATATTAATTTTATTTAGTTCTCTTTAGTGAATGTCTTATTAAATAATTTAAATAATCCTAAGTTTAGGTTCACTTTAAATAATCATATTCAAAATGAAAGGCATCTTAAGATTAATTTAATTAATTACTACCACATGGCATATATTATTAAATCATTTTTTCCAACATGTAACATGCATATGATTTAATCCTAAGTGTATCTATATGCAACATATTTTAGCACACTTAAATGATGAATGTATGTGTATGTTTAGAATTTATATTTTATTTGATTGAATTATTTAAACATATTAATTTAAAACTTTATCCAAATTCTTATACAAAAAGGTCATAAGAATGAAATTAAATAAGCATGTCTCGTTATTAAACCAAAGAAGTGAGGTAATCAAATGACCTTCTTGGAGCTAGCTAATGCTTCATATTCTTGGGATGTCTACACTTTATACCCATTTGCATTCAAACATATGTAAATTCGTAGACATGAACATAGGAAGTAAGCTCCAAAACATATGGCTAATTAATTCAACCACTTAGTCAATTATAAATGCATGCAATTTTAATGTAAAATGGGGTTTTCATTCACTAATCACATATACATATACATGTACAAAGATATAGGCACGCTATTGCAAACCAGGGAAGTAAGGTAATCAAATGACTCCTTGAGCTAACTAAAGTTTCATATTCGGGATGTCTAGACTATATACTTGTTTTCTTGAACACACATGTATCTATACATAAACGAGGGAAAGAAAACCATGCAAAGATTGTATATTTTTTTTATTGAATCATTTATATATATGAATTAAAGCTCTATCCAAATTTTAATGTTGAAATACATAAGAATGAAATCAAATGGTTATGTGTCATTGTTAAACTTGGGAAGTGAGGTAATCAAATGATTTCTTTGGGGCTAGCTAAAGCTTCATGTTCTGGGGATGTCCAAACTATATACACATTACCATTCAATCTTATATAAATCAACCCATGAATAGAAAAGAGATCAACATTCATACACTTAAGTTATAAGCACATGCATGTATTTATAACTAGCATCATAACACATATCATTATTCATTTATAAGATTTTGAAAAATACATTTGGATTTAATAGTGATAGCATATATTAAATTAAATCAACACATAAAAGAAAATCCATTATCTTTACTTGATTTTCAAAAGATGGATGCATGAATTCAAATTACATACCAAATTTAACATGATTGGAAAGAGGACAATCAAATATAAGCATGTGATTCATTCAACCAAACTAGTTCTTAGGACAATCAAATCATAAGATTATTTAAAGCAAACCAAAGCTTTTATTAATTAAGTTTATGATTTATTTGATTTAAATAGGAGAAGAGAAATCATCACTTGTTGTTTTAATCCCATTCCCACATTAGTGATTTGATTTAATTTAAAGAAATGTAATTAAGTTGATTTTATGGGTTAATTAAGTTGAACCCTTAATTATATTAATTTATTACCCTTACTTATGTCACCTTAAAGTAATTAACTAAATAATTATGAGCCAATATGATATGCATGGAAACTAAACTTGTAATGATCCTAGGAATTAAAAGGGGCCTAATGCAATTGGCTCTTGAATAATAGTTAAAAGGATTAAGGGACTTAATTAATTACTCTTATGGTTTTCCCACACATATGGACTAATCATAATTTCATTAAACTTCTTTAGGTTATTAAACACCTAAAGATGTATCCCATGATTTAATTAATCAAGGTCTGATGTGATTATGATTTCAATTTGATTAAGTGATTTAATTAATTAGTTAAATATTAATTAATTTTATTTTAAAAAGGGTGAAATGAACTTAGGTAAAGGGGTCCCAACACTATTCCTCACATCACTTATTGTTGAACAATGATTAATGAACTTAATTAACTAATTTGTTACTGTTAAATTAACCCACAAAATTTGGGATTAATTGCTCAAGTAATTAAGAAATAATTAAGCAAATTAATTTTGTAATTAAACATTAATTACTATTCAAAATCTTATAAGATCATTTTTAATTATTTCTCCTCTAAAATACCTTTTAAATGAGTATTTATTTGCATTTGTTTGAATTCTCTATGATTTTTTTATGATTTTTAGAAGTTTCAATTAAAATATTTAATTGCTAATTAAAGTTAATCCTATCGGCACCATGTGACGAATATTAATGACATTTTTTGATTAAGGAATGAGCTTCGGAGCTTAAGGAATGGCTCTAGCGGCTCATCTTTGGTAGCTAGGGATCTGAGGAATGATTTTTGTGTGTTTGAGTAGACACGAGGGGTTATATACCCATGTTCATGTTGATCAGATGGTAGGATCAGGTTTGTCTTCTACTGGCAGTCCGACCATCTTAGGGAGTCATGGGTGGTAGGGAAGAGGTGAGTTGGCTCGGCTTGGTTGGTTGAAGGTGTGGAGGTCACCTCCAAGGAGGAATCATGGGTGTCCTATGGGTTTCAAATGCTCCAATGGGAGAGGTGATTGATTTCATCTCCCATGGGTACAAACCACCCCTTGGTGCCAAGGTGGACCATTAGGAGAGTACTAAGTGGCCAAGGAATGGAAATGAGCACTTACATGGGTGATTTCTCTTATATGATGCCCTTGACATTGGATTTGATTTCAGCATATTTAAAATGAGCCAAAAGCGGGTTAGCCCAAATTTGAAGTCAATTGGAGTTGATTTGGTTAGGTTTGGCTCAATTTGACTCATTTAGGTCAAATTGGGTTAGGTTGGGTCAAGTTGACCAATTGGTCAAAGGGTCAAATCAAGGGTTGGGCCATGTTCATATGATCATTTGAGATGCTTTTGTTAAATTGGTTTGGTTTAGTTTGGCTTATATTTGATTTTGGCTTATTTGAATTCATTTGGGTCAAATGTTAACCAAATTGACCAAATTGGTCAAATTAGCTTGGGTGTTGGTTTGGGTTTAGTTGACCAATTGAAGATGATTGTAGGCTTTGGTTTCAATTAATTTGGATTTGGTTTGATTTAGGCCAACTTGAACCTTTAGGTCAATTTTGGCTAAGTAGTCAATTGGGTTCAATTGGGTCCATCATGGCTTTAGTCAAGTTCAATCAATTTGGAATGAACTTGAGGCATTGGTTGCAATCAATGGTTTATATTTTGATTTGACCAAATTTAGTCTTTTAGATCAATTTGGGTCAACTTGGGTCAAGAGGGCCAATTGGGTTTGGTTTGACTCAATTGAAGGTCAAGTCATATTCAAATATTGATTTTGACTTGGTATGAATCATTTGTTTCAAGGGATTTGTCTTAGGTTGTAATTTGGCTAGTTTAGGTTCATATGGGTTAAGGGGTTGACTTGGTCAAATGACCAAGTTGACTTGGTTTGACCTTTTGATAATTTATCAACCTAGGGTGATCAACAATCATGATGGGAGGTTTTGATTTGGTTCAATCCAATTTGGCTAGGATTAGAACTTGGCTCAAATAGGTCAAATTGGCCACTTTGGGTCAAGTGGACCAATTGGGTTTAGTTGTCTTGATTTTGGATTGAATTTGATTTAGTTGAGTTTATATATGAATTTGAGATTGATATATAAATTTCAATTGCAATTGGCTTGGGTTTAAATGGGTTTTGGTTCATTTGAACATTTCAATTCAAAAGGGTTAAGTTGGATTTGATTTGGGTTGATTTTGGTTTGGCTTGATGATTGTATATTTCATTTATATTTGTTAATAATATTGAAGGTATGATTGATACATGAGAAAATCAATTGAATTTGGGTTTTGGAATGAAGGAATTGGGTAAGTCCATACAGTTGGGTCATGTGATTTAGGTTTGGATTTTGATTTGGTTTGATTTAGTTTTGATGATTTAAATAAATATTTCATTTAAATTTTTGAAGATGATTGAAAATATGATTGATTTGTGAAAAAATCAATAGAGTTTGACTTGATTTGGATTAAGATTTGGCAAAGTCCATGGGATTGGTCATACGGCTTAGGAAGGGGTTTGATTTAATTTGATTTAGTTTTGATCATTTGAATGTAAATTTGATTATATTTAGGATGATGATTGAAGAAACAAATTGATTATGAGGAAATCAATTGATTTTGGATTGATTTGGATTAAGATTTTGCTAAGTCCATGGGATAGATCATTTGGCTTAGGAAGGGTTTCAAGTTTGGATTTGATCATGGGCTTCAATCATCTGGTTTTGGAATTTGGGTTTGGATTTGGATTTGAATTTGATGTTTGAATTGAACTTGAGGTTTGGTTTGAGAAGGTGAACATGGATTGGATTGAGTAGGGTAGTGGATTATCCTAATCAAGGCATAACCTTATGGTTAACCCTTCTAAGTCAGGCTTAGGTTAAGTGTTTACCTAATTATTAGAAGTGTCTTATGACTAGGGAAGTCTTAGTGTCTAGAAGACTCCTAAGTTTAAGATGGGAATATTGAATCTGCACTGCAAAAGTGAGGTCAACAAGTCTTAGGCTCCATAGTGTTGCCCTTGGAGATAGATGATTGGAAGACTGAAGCTAAGTTTCACATTATAGACTTGGATACATCTTTCAATTCTTTGCTTGGGAGATGATGGATACATGAGAACAACATAGTTTCATCCTCTACATGAGTGTATGAAGTTCGTGAGATGTGGGATCATCTACTATGTCAAAGGAGATCTCAAGCCATTTAAAGTTCATGAGGTCGGCATATATGAGGATGCGGCTTACTACCTCCTCAAAATCAATAAGTATATTCTCTGAACTTTGCTAAAGTTTAAAAATAAAAAAAAAAAAAATTAAAAAAAGGAAAAATTTTAAAGAAAAATAAAGAAAAGAAAATGAAAACAAAAAATTAAAAGGAAAATAGACTTGGAGGAGGAAGTGAGCCTAACATTAGATTCCACTCATAGTTTGTTACTCCATTTGAACATATGGATGACCACCTCCACAGTGCATAGGAAGAGGCTAGTTCAGAGGTAGTCCCGTGGGTGGAAAACCTTTTAATGGCCACCCAATAAGATATGTCCTAGCAAGTGACTACACCTACTATCCATATATACGTAGAATGTAGTTCATAAGATGAGTCTTATATGGTTAGCTCACCAGAAAGCTCTTCTCAATAGTAGATTCCCTTGGAGGTGACACTTGAGCTAGATAGTATTGAAGATCGAGCTCTAAAGCAAAGCATAAGTGTATCCAAGTCTATATGTGAAACAGTTAGGCATCAGTTGGGAACCTTAGCTCTAACCCCACTTTCCTATCAAAAAGCTAAGGGTTTGGTAGTTAAAGAAGCCCCTAAGTCAACCACAAGTGTGAAGACTCAGAGGTTCTTTCTTGGAGCATCATCCTTAAGTCAAGAAGTTGATGTAGAACTTGAGGATGATTCATATAAAGATTTAATATAACTATGTTTTGATTGATACTTGACTTGTGTTCATAATTTACCAAAGAAAGGGTTAATCCCGCATATTTGATCAAAGCACAAGTCAGACTACTTCAAAAGAATATGGAAGAACAAATGCAAAAGCTCTCAATCAAGACCACAACTAGGATGACAAGGGTCCTGATGATGATTACGCTAGTCATTACCAATCATTTGGAATCTAATAGGTTCTTTTCAAATCACATTAACTCATATGAGGAGCTGTGCTTAGATACTTTAGATGATCTAGATGATTTTGAAGTCAAATATGCACCATCAGAATTCAAAGAAGTGATTAAGTCAACCATAGACAAGCTCATGGAAATCAAGATAGGAACTGAAGAAGATCCACGCGTGACATACATCAGTTCTTTGTTGAATGAAATTGAAACTAATGACTTAGTTAAGCTACTGACTATGTTTAAGGACTGCTTTGCATGGAGTTATGAATAGGTGCTTGGATTGACTCCTGATGTAGTGGTACATAAACTAGTAATATAGCCTACTGCTAACCCTATCAAGCAAGCTCCTAGACGTAAGTGATTAAACATAGAACAACAAGTCATTTATGAAGTCAAGAAATTGATTAATGTTGGCTTCATCCGAGAAGAAAAAAACCCTACTTGGTTAGCTAGCATCATCCCAGTTAAGAAAAATAATGGCCAAATTCACATATGCGTCAATTTTAGAGATTTAAATAAGGCATGTCCAAAAGATGAATTCTATTACCAATCTGAGTGATGGTGAACATTATCTCATCTCATGCGCCTTTTCATGGATGGCTCATCTAGATATAACCAAATAAAGATGGCCCCTGAAGATGAAAGAAATATTACTTTTAGAACCCTGATCAAAATCTATTGCTATAAGGTCATGCCTTTCAACCTTAAAAATGGCGGTGCCTCATACCAGCGAGTTATGACTCGAGTCTTCAATGAACTCATTCATCATGAAGTCGAGTGCTATGTCGATGATCTTGTGGTCAAAAGTAGAGAAAAGAAAGACCATCTCTTTGACTTGAGAGTAGTTTTTGAACGGTTAATATAATATAACCTCAAAATGAACCCCCTGAAGTGTGCTTTTGGAGTAGCTTTAGGAAAATTCCTTGGGTTTATTGTCTGACACCAAGGAATCAAAATTGATCTAAAGAAGATCAAGGAGATATTAAAAATGCCACCCCTAAAAGTTTAACTCAACTCAAATTATTCCAAGGGTGGTATGCAATTCTAAGATGCTTTATATCAAACTTATCGAGAAGATGACATCCATTCTCAGCACTTCTCAAAAAGGATGCCAAATTTAAGTGGGATGACAAGTGTGAGCATGCCTTTGAAGACATCAAGCATTACCTGATGATGCCACTGGTTCTAATCGCCTCTATCCTGGCATGTCGGTCATACTTTACACTACTATGTTAAATGACTCACTTGGTTCTTTGTTGGCCAAAGCTAATGATGAAGGGAAGGAAAATGCACTCTACTACCTTAGCTATCGACTAATCCCTACGAAGGCTAATTATCTACACATTGAGAAGCATTACCTAGCTTTAATCTCTACATCCCAAAAGCTACAGCACTACACGCTTTCTCATAAGGTGAACTTAATCTCTAAGATCAATCCAATACAGTATCTCATGTCACAACTGATGCTATCAAAATGGTTGGCACCATGGTCCATGGACCAAGATCCTCTTACAGTTTGACATTACCTTCACACCCCTCTGTGCAGTGAAATGATAAGCGCTAGCATATTTCTTAGCAACGCACCCACTTTCAACTGACTCTCTGCTTAGTGATGATATCTCTAATGAACAAATATGAACTTAGGGGATAGTAGCATTTAGCGCTGGGAGATGTACTTTGATGGTGTGGATTTATCTCAAAGAGGAGAAGAATCATAATATATTATTCCAGGAAAAGCAAGGGTAGGAATAGTTCTCTTAACTCTGGACCATGATGTGATGAGATTCTCATATCATCTATCTAATCTTTGCACCAATAAATGAAGTCAATATTAGGCTCGATTCTGGAGTTAGCCATTACTCTAAGCATCTAGAACATCAATATCTTTGGGGATTCTCAACTAGTTATAGACCAAATCATTGGGCCTATAAAGTTATAAAGCCCAAGCTCCATCACAACCACAATTACACCATGAACTTGTTGGCCTAAATCCTAAAGGTTAGCATTTATAAGATTCCTCGAGGAGAGAACACCATAGCGTATGCTTTAGCCAAGCTTGATAAAGAGGTGGCATGTCTGGAGGATGAGTCCATATCAATAAAGGTCCAAAATAGACAAGTCTCTTTTATTGTTATTGAACTCATCAAAAGTACTCTCTTGAAGGGGAGGTTTCCATTGCCAAGAAGGATGAAGTTAGATTGGAGGAAACCATTCATGGATTACCTAAATAAAGGCAAATTACCTCAAGAGAAGTCTCAAGCCCATCAGATGAAGCAGAGAGCACTTTCCTTTGCTCTTGTGGATGGTGTCTTGTATTGGTGGTCTTTCAATCATATGTGGTTATGTTATTTTAAAAAGCATGAAGCCTGTAAGATCGTGATCAAAGTACACTCAAGATTATGTGGAGCCAACCAATCTGGTCCGAAGTTGAAAGCCAAGATCAAGAGACTAGGATACTATTGGCCATTGATGATCAAAGATTGCATGGATATGGCTAGGTGATGCCACCAATGTCAAATACATGGTGTGGTCCTACACCAACCACCCAACATTCTACATCCTACATTGGCCTCATGGCCATTCAAGTTAAAATACATAGTGGGTCCAATTGATCCTCATTCTTCCAAGGGTCATCAATTCATCTTAGCTGCTACTAACTACTTTTCCAAATGGCCAAAGGCAATTCTGCTCAAATAGGTCACAACTCGGCATGTGCTCTACTTTTTAGAATCATATCATATAGGTTCCTGAGTGATGAATTATATCTAATAATGGTACGCATTCAAGAGTACCGATCAACAACTTTCTGTGAGACACAGCATAGATTGGAGATATTCTTCCATCGACTACTTAAGGGAAAATAGCTTAGCAGAAGCGTTCAATAAAACTCTCATCCACATACTGAATAAGACACTCGACAACAACAATCGATAGTGGCATGAGCAGTTAGTTGAAGCCTTATGAGCCTACTGCACAACATATAGAACTCCAACTCATTTTACTCCTTTCTCTATAGTGTATGGGTCCAAAATCATTCTACCATTAGAAGTTTGACTCTCATCACTAAGGATATCTATTGGTATAAAGATCACAATAGAGCAAAACACCAAGTTATAGTTAGAAGAGCTCAAAGGTTTGGAGGAGAGATGCCTATGGGCATGCCAAAACATCAAGTTGTACAAAGCTAAAATGATTCAAGCTCATAAAAAGTTTGTCTGTCCTAGAGCATTTCAAGTGAGAGAGCTTATTTTAGTTCTAAAGAGATCAATTGTTGCTCAACTTAGGATGGGAGGCAAGTTTGAACCCACTTGGGAAGGCCTTTTTGCTGTAGAGAAGGTCAGCCTAGGAGGATCTTATCAGCTTATTAATCATAAGAGCTAGTGCCCAATGCTTCCAATCAATAGGCTCTACTTAAAGAAATATTATAAATCATGTTTAAAATTAATTATCATCAATAAAAATTCTATTTTGAATTCAATCTATTGCATCTTGAAAGAATTCTTATTTGCAAATCTACCATGATGTGTTTAGGGTAGGTGTAAGGAACCTAAGTGGCGTCCTATCCTTCATCGGTATAACACAAACACTAACTACACATAAACAAATAAAATAAACACATATCTTTTATCTCAAGCTACTTTGAGTTGAGATAATGCCCAAGTGACACTCACTCAGTAGCTACTCTAGGTCAGGTTGATGTGCTACCCTTCTAGTGTGTTACCCCAGTGGTATTCTTGCTTTCAAGGATGTAAGTTTGCTAAACTTTCCTTCTTTCTTGGCCACTGTACACTAATGAGCACCTTATTAGTTTGGTAGGCATTACTGTGTGGCTGATAAGCTACCTCATGTTGGCTTCATTTAAGAGGATGTGAGTCTGCTATGCTTTCTTCATGGATTAGCCTTCGTGCACTGATTGGGTTGAGTATATTTGAGGTTTAGGATAAGTCACCTAGGGGGTCCTTCCCTCTTGACTGCTTCAAGTTTGAGTCCAATCCTTCCTCGGGGCTCCCTGCTTAGTAGTCGCTCTAGGTTAGATAGTATCTATCTCGTCAATAACAAACTATCCCAATGATCAGTTCCACTTGGAAAATTATAAGCCTACATGATTTCTTTCTAGATTGATCATTGCACACCGAATACATCGCTCATGCTTACAAATACACCACTCATGCTGATGGATACACTTAGGTTGGTTGGTTCTTGCACCTTAGGATATACCACTCATGGTAGTTGTAAGTCTACTACACTTTCTCGTTGAGTTGGCCACTGTACACCTATAAGCTTTTCCTTCGGGATAATGCCCCCTGAATACCTCCCCATGAGCATTATATATGGATCACATCCTTTGCAACGCAATTAGACACCACGGTTACTATCGATTGGATAATTCTCCATTCCACCCCTATGGTTGGAGAATTCATCTGGATTTGTAGATTCTCCCTTGGTCTAGTAAATTTGAGATAGGTCAAGATATATCCCATTCTCGTGTGGTCCCTGCACACCAAGGGTCCACACAAACATATACAAAATATATATTCACTTGTGGATTAGAGGACACCCTAGCATACCTTTTCCAAGGCATCCTATCTTTAGAAGGTCTAAAAAAACACCAATAAAAGTTGTTTAACTACTCTTCAGTTGATATTTGTCCCCAATGGCATTCACTCAGTAGAAGCCCCTAAGTCAACTTCCATTTATTGTGCTATCAATAGGTCAACACAGTGGTTGTTCCCTGCTTTAGAAGATGTAAGTCTGCTACGCCTTCTTCCTAGCATATCCATTGCACACTGAAAGGCAACCCCTTAGGTTGGCTAGCTCTACCCCACAGCTAGTAGGCTATCCCTTTGGATTTGTAAATCGAGATAAGATAAGTCTGATATAGCCCCTTCTTAGTGGGTCCATCGCACACCAACATGGTCCATAAATTAAATCTATTAAATTTTATCAAGCTCACATCCCCAATGGATATGCCATCAATTTGAAATCAAACTAAACCAAATAAACAATATCAAATCACATAATCTTGACTACTTTTGAGTTGACAGAAGTCCTTAGTGGCATTCACTCAATAGTCTCCCTAGGTCAGATTTGATTTATTGTTCATCCAACAGGTCACCCCATTGGTTCCTTTTTTGGAATTTGTAAGTTTACCTTCTTGCTAGTCTTGCACAATCAAAAGGCAACCCTTAGTTGGATAGCTCTACCCCATGAGACTATCCCTTTGGATTTGTAAACGAGGTATGTCGAGGTTGATATAGCCATTCTCAATGGGTTCATCACACACGATGGGGTCCATACATTAACTCAAATTAAATTAAACCCAATCTATTTTCCCCGGAGTTAAATCACACTTCCCCTGGATCCCCAAATCATATGTAAACAAGTTGAAAAAAATTAAATTCAAAACTAACCTCCCAATGGAGCCAAATTAAACCAACTCCCAAGAGTCTAAATCAAAGAAATCCAACCAAACTCTTATTCTGGATACATCCCCAAACAAATCTATGAAATCAAACTCAAATCCTAATCCCTAGTGATAGCTCTAACTCGCTTCAGTGGAAGGTTCGTATACTCGATCCCCAGCAGATTTGAGACTATATCTCTGACAGATATGCCTCCACATGAATCAAAATAAAACAAATTAAAGTCAATTTGATCTTAATCCCCAGTGGATTATGGATTCTTAACCCAAGTGGAACTTTTTTCCATAAATCATATAATCAAATCAAATTCAAAACTTATCCCCAATAATTTTCTTTCTTCTATGCCCTCGACATAGACCCCTCCCATGTCAGGTCCAATGCATGTGTGATCTCCTAGCGGATCACCCTCCATGTCCTTGACATGGAATTCCCATCAAATCTTATTTCTTCTCTTATGCACACCTTTAATACTTCAACCAAAAGCCTAATAATGTATTCATTCAAATTACATCATCTTAACATTGTAATCAACATTTTAGAATTTTTGATGGTGCAAGCTCAAACTAACTATACAATATCATGCTAAAAATATTATAGTGCAAATTAACACACTATATTATATTATAATATATGATGTTATATTATAATTTGCTATAATATAATATATTGTCTAACATTACACCTCATTAGAATCACTTAAAAGGAACAAATAACAAAATTTTCTCAAAATATGAATAATGTTCATTTTGGATGTAAAATTATTATTTTTTATTAGAAATGGTACAAAATAGCATAATTTTGGTGTTGCTTCTTGGTGTGTGCCATGAATTTGGCCAAATTCTTCCATCTCAACCTTCAAATTAACATTTTGGTGAGTTTTGACCCAATGCATTATAACAAAAGCAAAACATACTAAAATGTACAATAACATTTAGTAATAAATGACCACATTCATATATATTTAAAGTTATATTTATGTACATTATAATTTAATATGCTTTCATAAAATATATTATCTTACATTACATCTTAAAATGAATTAAGCAAAAAATTTATAAAATTTGGTTAAAAAATGAACATTTATTTTAGATGCAAAATTCCATTCTTTTGATTAAATGACACACCATAGCACACCCCAATGATGTTCCTAAGCTTACCTTCAATTTGGCCAAATCCCATCATCTCGCCTATAAATCAATATTTTTTATGAATTACAAAAAACTCTACTACATCATACTATAACAAACTAAAATATGCTAAATAATAAGTAGTAATACACAATAGTATGCTATAATGCATGATGCTACACTATGATATGGCATCCTATATTATAATGCACTAAAACATATTATACTATATTACATTGCATATCACATCATGAGGATTTGCTTAAGATAAAAAATCATAAATCTAGTCTAAATAATAAAAAAACTTTATATTTTAATTGTATCACTTACATATTTTAAATTGAAATAACACATTATGATGCCATACACTACCTAATATGAATTTGTCCAAATTCCACCATTTTAAAGTGTAAATCAACAATTTTTTTAAATAATGCTAGAGTAGGCTCGACTGCATGATTGTAAAATACTGAATGAAATTAAAATCCACAGAATAACATATAATGATATATGATGTTATACTATGCTACAACATATAATATTTATTTTGAACATAAAATCTTACTTTTTAGACTACAAGTGGCGCATCACATCTTCTGTACTACAACCTAATTTCCACTTCAAATTTAACAAATTTCATCATCTAATTTATTAAATCAATATTTTATGATTTATATTAATATAGACTATAGGCACAATACCATAATATATTAAAAAATTTCAAAACATCTTATAACATCTAAAAAACCTCATTGCATACTCAAATATATGATGCTACATTATACTATAATATATGGTATTATAATATGATTTAGGTTAGGATTTAGGGTATTCAAATCTCTAATAGCCAAGGGAAAGTTTCTTGAAGACAAAGTCTTTAGCTACCATAACTATGTTAGGATTAGGTCATTCTTTATATCTACTCCTAATAAAATCTTTATTCAAAGTTTAGTGATTAGGATTTATGGTTAAGGTTTAGGGCTAGTTTAGGGTTTAGGGTTAGTATAGGGTTTAGGGTATAGGGTTTAGAGTTCAAGGTTTAGGTTTTAGGGTTTAAGGTTGAAGGTTTTAAGGTTTAGGTTTAGAGTTTTACGGTTTAGGGTTTAGGATTTAGGGTTTTAGGGTTTAAGGTTTAGGGTTTGTGGGTTTAAGGTTTAGGATTTAGGTTTAGGGTTTATTATTATTTTAGATTGTAGGGTTTAGGGTTTAGGGTTTAGTTTTAGGTTTAGGGTTTATGTTTAGTTTAGGCTTTAGGTTTAGAGTTTATTTTTTAACAGAGTAAATTTAGATTCAACATCTTCTTTTAATTTCATCAACCAAGTAGCACCTCAAGTTTTCTAAGACACAAGCAATGAGATAGATATAAAATGAGCACCCATAGAGCAAATTAAAAACCCTACATAAGTAGAACCATCTCTACTATAAAGATAAATTCCATAAGTAGTAGAACATAGTGGTCATTCTTCAGTTTCTCCAGTTCCCATCAGAACAACTCCTGCCTCTAGAGTAGCAAAATCCTCCATCATATTCGTGATCTCTCCCTCCTCCATAATCATGATTGGTACCTCTGTCACTCCTCCCACCTCCATAACCACCACTGCTCTGACCACCACCTCCATATCCACGAGTACCTCCAAATACCCCACCACCACAGCGATAACCACAGCCTCCACCTTCTCGTCTACTGCTAGAACTAGATTGAGCCTAGTTGATAGTGATGTTCGTGCCAACAAGGTTCTTAGGATTTATGATTAGTTTAAGGTTTAGGGTTAGTCTAGGGTTTAGGGTTTAACATTAGTTTAGGGTTAAGGGTTTAGGGTTTTTAGTGTTTAGTGTTTATGTTTAGATTTAGGTTAATTTAAGGTTTAGGGTATAGGGTTTTGGGTTGGGTTTGGTTAGGGTTGTGGTTTAGGTTTTAGGCTTTAGGGTTTGTGGGGTTTGGGTTTAGGCTTTTTGTGGTTAGGTTTAGGTTTATGTATTTTTAGGTTTAGGATCTGGGTTTAGTGTTAGGGTAGGTTTAGTTTTTAGGTTTAGGGTTTAGGATTTAGGGTTTAGGGTTTTTTTTTAAAAAAAACATTCAAACCAGTAGGTTTAGGTTTATTTAATTTATTTTAATTTATTTTAGTTTATATTTATTTTAGTTTATATTATTTTCTATTCGGTTTATTTTTATGTTTAGGTTTATCTTTATATTATTTTGTTGTTTATTTTTTTATTTTATTTTTTTAGGGTTTTATTTTTATTTTTAGGTTTAGGTTTAGGTTTTTATTTTATTTTTTAGGTTTATATTTTAGGTTTATTTTAGGTTTATTTTACATTTATTTGAAGCTTTGTGCATCTGGCATGTTGTGTGATAGAAAAGTATTGCCTAAACTTAAGGCAATATTTTATATGATGGTGGTAAGACCTGCACTGATTTATGGTGTAGAATTTTGGCCAATAAAAGAGAAGCATGAGACTAAGGTAAGTGTTGTAGAGATGAGGATGCTCAGGTGGATGAGTGGCTTTACTCTTAGAGATAAAATGCAAAATGTGTATGTTCGAAAAAAGTTGGAGTCGCCCAGTGGTACATAAAATTAATTTAGGTTTCATTTATTTTAGGTTTAGGTTTAACTTTTATTTACTTTAGTTTAGTTTATTTTAGTTTATGTTTAGGTTTATTTTATTTAGTTTATTTTATTTTTATTTTAGGTTTAGTTTTTAGTTTTAGTTTAGGGTTTGTGTTTTATTTTTTATTTATTTTAGGTTTATATTTAAGTTTAGGTTATTATTTAGTTTTTATTTTATTTTATTTAGTTTTTTTTTTACATTTAGTTTTTGTTTTATTTAGGTTTTTTATTTTAGGTTTATTTTATTTTTTTAGTTTAAGTTAGGTTTTTATTTACTTTATGTTAGTTTAGCTTTCATTTTTATTTTATTTTATTTTAGGATTAGATTTGGTTTAGGTTTTAGTTTTATTTTATTTTATTTCATTTAATTTAGGTTTATTTATTTATTTTATTTATAGGTTTTATTTAGTTTTAAATTTAGGTTTTTTTTTGGTTTATTTAGTTTAGGTTTAGGTTTAGGATTTAGTTATAGATTTTTTTTAGTTTAGGTTTAGTTTCTTTTTTAAGTGTTTAGGGTTTAGGGTTTAGGGTTTAGTTTTAGGGTTTTAGGATTTAGGGTTTATTTAGGATTTTTTTATTTTTTTTAAATTAACCAATTGTAGGTTTAAGATTTAGTTTATTTTATTTTATTTTTTATTTATTTTAGTTCAATTTTATTTTTTTAATTTTATTTAGGTTTATTTTATTTTTTATTTAGTTTAGTTTATTTTATTTTAGTTTATTTTTAGGTTTAGGTTTAATTTTTAGCTTTAGTTTTATTTTTTTATTTTCTTTTTGGTTTTATTTTATTTTTTTTTTAGTAGGGTTAGATAGGGTATCTTTTTAGGGTTTCAGGGTAGGGTTTAGGTAGGTAGTAGGTTGGGCTCAGTTTTAGTTCATCAGGTAGTAAGGTAGATCAGGTTTGGGTAGGGTTTGTTTAGGCTCAGGTAGGTTATAGGGTAGGTTTAAAATTAAGCAAACCAACAGTTTAAGTTTAGTTTAGTTTATATTATTTATTTAGTATTTTATATATTTATTTAGGTTTAATCTTATTTGTAGTTTATTTTTTTAGAGGTTTTATTTTAGTTTTTTTAGGTTTATAGATTTTAGGTTTAGGATTAGGGTTTATTGTTTGGGTTTTTTAAGGATGTAGGTTTTGGTGTGGTAAGATTTTGGGGTTTTAGGGATTAAGGTTTAGGGTTTAGGGTATAAGGTTTAGGGTTAGTTTTAGGGTTTAGGGTTAAGGCTTTTTATATTTTTTTTATTTTTATTTTTAATTTCAAGGTATGATTTAGGTTGAAGTTTAGGGTTTAGGTGTTTTGGTTTTTTTTAACATAGAATAAATTTATATTTAACATTTCTTCTTTTTATTTCATCAACCAAGTAACACACCAAGTTTTCTTAGACACAAGCGATGACATAGATAAAAAATGAGCACGCATAGAGCAAATCAAAAGCTAAATAACTAGAACTTCTCTATAAAGACACGCCCATAAGTGATTGGATTGACCATTCTTTAGTTTCTTCATTTCCCATCAGAACCACCCCAAACTCTCGAGTAGCAGGATCGACCATCATATGCTCGATCTCTTCCTCTGCCACCACCACAGTTGTAACCTCCATTGCTCCTCCCACCTACATAACCACCACTGATCAGAGCACCACCTCCATATCCACCAACACCTCCAGGTCACCCTCCACCACTACGATAACCACCACCTCTTACCCACCACTAGATCATACTAAGCTTAATATGACATTCCTACGTGAAGGTTCTTCCCATTCTTGGTTTAGGTTTATGTTTAGGTTTATTTTTTAGGGTTTAGGTTTATTTTAATTTATTTAGTTACTTTAAGTTTAGGTTTGGTTTTAGGTTTAGTTTGGGTTTAGGTTTTCAAGTTTAAAGTTTAGGGTTTTATTTAGGTTTAGGGTTTAGGGTTTTTGGGTTAGTTTTATGGTTTAGTATGGGTTTCTTATTATTTTAGGTTTGGGGTTTAGTAGGTTTAATAGGTTTAGGTTTGGTTTAGGTTTAGGGTTTAGTTTTAGGTTTAGATTTAGGATAGTTTAGGGTTTTATTAATTAAATACAGGTTTATTTATTTAGTTTACTTACTTTATTTTACATTTTTTTATTTTATTTAGGTTTTGTTTTATTTTATTTAATTTAGTTTATATATTTTAGTTTAAGTATTTTTATTTTAGTATATTTTTTAGGTTTAGGTTTAGGTTTATGTTTATTATTAAGTTTAGTTATATGTTTATTTTATCTTTTAGGTTTAGGTTTTATTTTTTATTTTTACATTTAGTTTAGGTTTTTATTTTATTTTTTTCAGTTTAGGTTTTAGGTTTTCATTTTAGGCTTATTTTTAGGTTTTATTTTTTAGATAAGTTTAGGTTTATCTTTAGTTTATTTTATTTTATTTAGTTTAGGTTTAGGTTTGGTTTATTTTAGGTTTAGGTTTTATTTATTTTAGTTTATTTATTTTAGTGTAGGTCTAGGTTTATTTTATTTTTATTTTAGGTTTAGTTTTTTTTACTTTTGGGTTTAGGTTTTGGATTAGAGTTTAGGGTTTTTGTTATTTTTTTAACAAAGAATAAATTTAATTTCAATATTTCTTCTTTTCAATTTCATCAACTAACACACCAAGTTTTCTAAGACAATGACAAAAATAAAATAGCATGAGCAAAGTAAAACCTTAGATACTAGAATCATCCCTAATGTAAAGAAACAATTCCATAAGCATCGTGATCGATCATTCTTCAATTTCTAGTTTCCATCGAACCACCCTCCCTCTCTCAGTAGTGGGATATCATATGCCCGCTTCTCTCCGCCACCACCATTTGAACCTCCATCGCTCATCCTCTGCATAACCAAAGACTCATCTGACCACCACCTCCATATCCACCAGCACCTCCAAATCCCCTACAACCACTATGATAATCACCGCCTCCACCTTCGCCTCCACCACCGATATTGATGGTTAATGATGTTTCCATCAAGGTTCTACCCATTCTAGGGTTTAGGTTTAGGTTTAGTTTGTTTTATTTTAGGTTTAGGTTTTTTTTTTAATTTATTTACTTCTTTAGGTTTAGGTTTGGGGTTTAGGGTTTAGGTCAGGTTTAGGGTTTAGGGTTAGGTTTAGGATTTAGGTTTTAGTTAGGGTTTAGGGTTTGGTTTATGCTTTTAGGGTTTAGTGGTTGTGAGTTTTGCATGTTCACGATTTAGGGTTTAGGGTTTAGGGTTTAGGGCTTATGGTTTAGGATTTAGTGCTTATGGTTTTTTTAATTAAGTAAACCTGTAGGTTTATGATTATTTAGTATATTTAGTTCACTTTTATTTATTTTAGTTTTATATTTTATTTTATTTATGTTTATTTTTTTTTTATTTTATTTAGTTTAGTTTATTTATTTTAGGTTTACTTATTTTAGTTTAGGTTTTTAATTTATAGTTTATCTTTTAGTTTAGGTTTAGTTTAGGTTTATTTTTTAGTTGAGTCTATTTTTATTTGATTTTTTTAGGTTCATATTTTATTTCTTATTTTTAGGTTTAGGTTTAGGTTTTTTTTTTTATTTTAAGTTTAGGTTTATTTTTTAGGTTTTTTTTAGTTTAGGTGGGTGTTTATTTTTAGACTATTTTATTTTATTTAGTTTAGCTTTAATTTATTTTAGGTTTAGGTTTAGATTTTATTTATTTTAGTTTAGGTTTATTTTATTTTATTATTTTATTTATTATTTAGTTTTTTTAGTTTAAGATTTAGGTTTTATTTTATTTATTTTATTTTTAGATATTTTTGGTTTGGTTTAATTTATTTTTATTTTATTTTATCTAGGTTTATTGTTTTATTATGTTTAGTTTTATTTTATTTTATGTTTAATTTATTTTAGTTTAGTTTAGATTTTATTTATTTTATTTTAGTTTTTTTATTTTCATATTTTGGTAGTTTAGGTTTTAGAAGTTTCATTTTATTTTATTTTTTTTTTTTCTTTATTTTATGTTAGGATTTAGTTTAGGTTTTAATTTTAGGTTTTAAGGCTTATTTAGGGTTTAGGATTAGGGTTTGGGGTCAGGTTTTGGGAGGGTTTAGGGTTAGGGTTTAGGGTATTAGGTTTAGGGTTTAGGATTTAGGATTTAAGATATTATTTAGCTTTGGGGGTTTTTTAGCATTTAGTTTTTCATTATTAGGGTTTGTTAGTTGGGGCTTAAAGTTTAGGGTTTATGGTTTAGTCTTTAGGGATTAGGGTTTTTGTTTAGAATTATTGTTAGTTTAGAGTTTAGAGTTTAGGTTTAGGTATGGTTTTGGTTTGTATTTATGGTTTAAGATTTAGGTTTATGGTTTAAGGTTTAGGGTTTTTTGGGATTTAGGGTTATTTAGGTTTATTTTTCTTAATGTGAACTAGTAGGTTCAGGTTTATTTAGTTTATTTATTATTTATTTTAGTTTTTTATTTAGGTTTATTTTTTTTTTTATTTAGTTTAGTTTATCTATTTTAGGTTTATTTCCTTTTAGTTTTGGTTTTTTATTGTAGTTTACTTTTTAAGTTTAGGTTTAGGTTTATGTTTATTTTTAAGTTTAGTTTTATTGTTATTTTATTTTTTAGGTTTAGGTTTATTTTTAATTTTGGGTTTAGGTTTAGGTTTTTATTTTAATTTTTTAGGATTTCAATTTTATTTTTATATTTTATTTATTTTTATTTTTATTTATTTTAGAGTTTAGGTTTTATTTATTTTTTTTATTTAGGTTTTATTTATTTTAGTTTAGTTTATTTTAGTTTAGATCTAAGTTTATATTATTTTTTTTATTTTAGGTTTAGATTTTTTTATTTAGGGTTTACATTTTATTTTATTTATTTTAGATTTTATTTTATGCTTATTTTTAGGTTTAGGTTTTATTTTATTACATTTTAGGTTTATTTTATTTTATTTTATGTTTATTTTATTTAGGTTTTTATTTTAGGTTTATTTTTTAGTTTAGTTTAAGTTTAATTAATTTTATTTTATTTTAGTTTTATTTTATTATATATATTTTTAGATTTAAGTTTAGTTATTTTATTTATCATTATTTTATAGGTTTTATTATCTTTATTTTGTGGTTTAGGTTTTGGTTTGGGTCAGAGCCTGTGAGTTTAGGTCCGTTTTAGGTTTTAGGTTTAGGGTTGGGCCTATGGCTCAGTTGGCTTGGGCCAGCAGGGTCAGTAAGGTTTAGGGCTTAGGGTTTATGGTTAGTTTGGTAGGACAGGTTGGGTTTTATACATTTTATATTTTTTTATTTAGGGTTTATGGTTTAGTGGTTTTAGTTTAGCTTATTTTATTTAGGTTTATGATTGGTTTTAGTTTAGGATTTTTAGGATTTATGGTTTTAGGTTCAGGTTTTTGGTTTTTGGGTTTAATTTTAGTTTAGGCTTTTTAAAGCTTAGGATTTAAGGTTTTTTTTAATTAAGTATTAGGTTTAGTTTAGTTTAGGTCAGTTTTAGTTTTATTTTAGGTTTTAGGGTGGTTTTATTTTGTTTATTTTAATTTTTTTTAATTTAGGATGAGGGTTTTGGTGGGTTTATAGGGTTTAGAATTTAATTTTAAGTTTTTTTTTAAATTAAGCAAAATATATTTATTTTACTATATTTAGTTTATTTTATATTTAGTTTACTTTATTTTTATTTTTATGAGGTTTATTTATTATAGTTTAGTTTATTTATTTTAGGTTTATTTATTTTAATTTAGGTTTTTTATTTTAGTTTATTTTTAAGGTTTAGGTTTAGGTTTATTTTTATTTTATTTTTTAGGTTTAGGTTTTATTTTTTATTTTATTTTTTTAAGTTTAGGTTATTGGGTTTTATTTTAGGTTTATTTTTAGTTTATTTTATTTTATTTAGTTTAGGTTTAGGTTTAGGTTTAGTTGATTTTAGGTTTAGGTTTAGGTTCTATTTATTTTAGTTTAGGTTTATATTTATTTTATTTTATTTTTAGGTTAAAATTTTTTTTTTTAGTTTAGGGTTTAGGTTTTATTTTTTATTTATTTTTAGGATTATTTTTTAGGTTTAGGTTTTTATTTAGTCTTTATTTTACTTTATTTTAGGTTTAATTTATTTTTATTTTATGTTTAGTTTAAGGATGAGAGGTTTGATTTGTTTTGTGACTCATTGTAGAGAAATTTGATTTGATTTATTGATTTATGATTTGGTGCTCCACCAAGGATGAAAAAGTGAACTTTCCACTAGGGGAACAAGTTCAAGTCATCCACCAAGGAAAAGAGGTTGTGAAATCCGCTGGGAGATTAGAATTCGGGATCCACTTTTAGGGATGAAAATATGAACACTCCGCTAGGGGAGCAAGTTCAAACCAGATTGAATTGATTCCACTTAGGGAACCATAAAGATTTGCATCTCATTGAGGAGAAGCAAGTTGATTTGATTGATTGATTGATTGATTATTTTGATTGTTTGACTAGATTTGTTTTATTTGTTTAGTTTGACTCTACCGACGGAGGAGGGTTGAATTTGTTTTAGATTTAAATTTTAAAATTTTTTATGGATTTTGAGATGGACCTTGTCGGTTTGCGATGGATCACACAGAGTAGGGGCCATGTTGGCCTTAATCTAGCTTAGATTTACCAATCCAAAGGGGTAGTCTACCAACCAAATGGTAGGGCTATCCAACCAAAGGGATTCCATTTTGGTGTGCAGTAGTTGTACTAGGAAGAAAGCTTAGTAGGCTTACATTCTCCAAAGTAGGGATCAGTTGTTAGGGTGATCCATTGGCGAGGCAATGGATTGAACCCAACTTTAGGCTGACTATTGAGTGATTGCCGCTAGGGGACTTAAATCAGCTCAAAGATAGTCAAAGTTAATTTTATTTTTCATTGTTTTTTATGGATCCCATCAGTTTGCGATGGACTGCACTGAGTAGGGGTCGTGTTGGCCTTGGTCTACATTCAGATTTACCAATCCAAAAGGGTAGTCTACCAACCACATAGTAGGACTATCCAACAAAAGATATTGTCATTCAGTTTGCGGTGGTCATGTTATGAAGAAAGTGTAGGGACTCACATCTTCCAAAATAAGGAACCACTTGGGTGACTGGTTGGTTGTGCAACAAATCGAACCTGACCTAGGGCTGACTTTTGAGTGAATACCTCTAGGGACTTAAATCAACTCAAAGATAGTTAAGATTAATTCCATTTTAAAATTATTTTTGATGGATCCCATCAGTTTGCGATGGACTACAATGAGTAGGGGACATGTTGGCCTTGTTGGTCTAACTCAGATTTACCAATCCAAAAGGAGTAGCTTCCCAATCAAGGGGAAAACTATCCAACCAAATGGATGTATTTTGGTTTGCAATGGTTAATTCAAGGAAGAAAGCATGGGGACTCACATCTTTTCTAAATAAAAGACCACTAGGGTGACACATTAACGAGGTAACATGTCAATCCAACTAAGGGTTGCTTGTCAGTTTGTGACAATCATGCTAGAAAGAATGTATAGTAGACTTACATCTTCCAAAGAGGAATGACTTGGGGCAACCTGTTTGTGGAAAATAATATTGAATCCAATCTAAGGGTGACTACGGAGAGAGTGCCAACTCGGGGACTTATCTCAACCAAGCAAAGTCAGGCAATTCCTATAGGGAGTTCTGCTGACACTGCCTTAAAGATAGGATGCCTGCTTGGGAAAGGGGTCATTGGGGTCTTGAATTCCTAATCCTCAAGTGAATAGATTTGTTTGTTTGTTCGTTTGTTTATTTGTTTATCGTGGACCCTATTGGTTTGCGATGGATCATACTGAGAATGAACTTATATCAGCCTACATGTATCTCAAATTTACTGAACCAAATTTATAACCTCTAAAATGAATACTACTAATAAGATTGGCATTAAAAAGATGAACCATGATCCTTTTATGGTTCATAGGAATATCATAATATTTAGCTTCATTTCTATCCATCCAGATGAACCAGATAAGGGTAATAGCAATTAAAACTTTAATTTAACCTTTCACTATATTTTTGAAATAGACTTCAAGAAGTTGATATAAAGAAAGAGAACCCTGAAAATAGTTGGTATTAAATAAATCATCATACCAAAACCATAATTTAGAAGAAATAGCTCCATTGACAAAAACATGATTTACATTTTCAATATGAAAGCAATAATAGCACTTTGAAGGTAATTAGAACTCTTTAGTCTAGAGCAAAGATTCCACAAGAATAAAGTTATTCAAAATCTTCCAAGCTAAAATCAAATAGGAAATGGGAATGATATTATTCCAAACTTTAATAAATAAGTACAAAGTCACCATTATAAGAAAGCTTTAAAAGAATTTGGCCAGGTTTGTTGGAAGAAATGGGGATATTTCTAAAGTTGTCAAAAAGATAAATAGTGATATAATTCTTAAGTTTGCTTTCATTCCAATTATTTTGAAGCCAAAAGGAATTAACTTTGATAGTAGTAGTAGAGTGGGTAGATTAAAGGGTGTCAATATAGTCATTGCTAATCTAATTGTCTTGTCAAAAGATGGAAGAACCCGATTGAATATCCCAAGATATTAATGATTTGGTAACCCATTTAATGGAGCAAAGCCTTTTCCAAACCAGAGAGTCACCAACTTTATAATCACAGTTATGGGGGTGTTTACCTTGGCAATATTTTTCCATCATAAAATGAGACCAAAGGCTATCATTCTATCTAAAATTCCACTAGATCTTATGAGAAAAGGTAGTGATAGTTTCACGAATAGGCTTGCAACCAAGAGCACCTTCTCTCAAAGGACCACAACATTTATGTCAAGATGTCCAATGCATTCTTTTGGTAGAATTATTGGAGCCGCAAAAAACTTTGTTAAGCAAATGATCAATTCTGATAAGTGTAGCATTAGTGGGGATAATAGTTTGAATCAAATAAAAAGGCATGAGTTAAGAGTGCTTTTAAGAATAGTGAGCCTACAACTAAAGGAAAGTAAATGGAATTCCCAAATAAAAAATTTATTTGAAATTTTTTGAATTAGCTCATCAAAGAGATGGGAATGTTTCGAGCCTTTAAAGAGGAGAGGACCCAAGTACTTAAGAGGTAACTGTTGGTGTTTAAAATTAGAGATATGCATGATTTGATAGATTTTTATTATTGCAGATACTAGAGGAAGTGATAAAATAACTTTTATTATCATTGATATTCTCTACCAAATTTATTTAAAAAAGACTTGAGATGCTTGATGTGATGAATAGAAGCATTGCAAAAAAATAATGAAATCATATACAAAACTTAAATGGGAAATAAGAAGACCACTAAGAGTTCAATAGTGCATTCTAGGATTGTTTAAGAATAAATCATTCATGCTCCTAGATAAGTACTCAACATTAATAATAAATAAAGCAGGAGATAAAGGATCCCCTTGATGTAAGCCATCGGAAGAGGGAAAGAAACCCAAGGTTTCACCATTACAATGCATTATTAATACAATTTGCAATAAGAAAAATAAATTTATCAAAAAACCTAAATAAATTTAGAATATGGAAAAGGAAATCCTAAGAGATGTTATCAAAGGCTTTGGTAATATCTAATTTGAAAAGAATGTTGCCACCTTTAGTCTTGGCATTAATATCATGAATTAATTCTTAAGCAAATAAAATATTATCAGAAATGGATTTACCTATAACAAAACCAATTTGGTTGAGAGAGATAATTCTATTAAGTAAAGGAGTAAGTCTGTTGGTAAGAAATTTTGGAAATCAGCTTATTGAAGAAGGTGTAAGGACTAATAGGTCTAAAATAACTCTAATAGTCTGGATTATTATTCTTTATGGGAATAATAAGTACAAAAACATTTAGGTAAAGGGCAGGGTTATAGTTGGTGGGTATAGAGGGTAGATAGGTCAGGTCTCAGTATTAGATCAAAGGTTAAATTAGTCAAAAGTGGTCAATTAGGCTATTTATCAGAATCAGGGTGGGTTTGGGGTATTAGTTCATTCAGGTTAAGTCAGATCAGTTAGAGTAAGGTCATGGTTCATGGCTCAGTCAAAGCCTAAGATAGAGCCTGGAAGATCAGTAATTAGGGTCAGGACAAAGATGGTTGTAGTTAGAGCATCAGGCCAATCAGGAACAAGATCAGATCATTAGTTAGATTCAGGTCAGTTTAGTTCCTGGATTTTTCAGATTAGTAGTCATTAGGACAAAGGTCAGGTCAGGGTCAGGTCTATAATTAGTCACCAGAATAGGAGTTTTAGGTCAGGTCAGTTATAAGAATGTCAGTGAGTCAGATAGTCAAGGTCAGATTAGGTCAGTGGGTTTTTCAGAAGATCATTATTAGAATCAGGTCAGTATATAGATGGTTAGTGGTCAGTTTAAGAGGATTAGGGCTTCAGTGGAGTATAGGTCAGATGGTCTGAGAGTAGGTAGTCAAGATTAGGGTCAACATCTGGGTTCAGTCAGCCAGGTCAGTGGATTCAGTAATCTTAGTATGGCTCATCAGTTTTTCAGTCATGGAAAGATTTCAGGTCAGGGCCCATAGTATTTTTAAGGCCCAGTTTAGTTTAGGGAGGATATTTAGATTAAGAGGTCAGTTCATGGATCAGTGGTTTAGGGCTAATAAAGTCAGGTCTGGTTTAATAGGGTTAAAGGTCATAGGGAGTAGGATTACCAAGGGTAAGGTCATGATAGTGGGTTAGGATCAAAGTTTCAGGGTCATTTTTAGGCAGTGGACATGGTTTATCAGTTTAGGGTGGGGAAAGTTAGGGTAAAGCCCATGATTAGTTAGGGTCGTAGTGTTTAGTTTAGGGTTTGGCCTTTGGATTAGAGTTTAGGATTAGGGTAGGGTTATGGTCAGTTTTTTTTAATTTTATTTTAAAATTACAAACCAGAGTTTAACTTTATTTAGTTTGATTTTCATTTGTTTTAGTTTATTTTATTTTTTTATTTTTAGTTAGGTTTAATTTTAATTTAATTTTTATTTAGGTTTTTATTTAGTTTTTATTTTATTTTAGGTTTATTTTATTTTTATTTTAGATTTAGTTTATCTTATTTAGGCTTTAAATTTTTTTAGTTTAATTTAAGGTTTTTTATTTATTTATTTTAGTTTAATTTTTTTTTTATTTTATTTCTTTTTAGGTCAGTTTGGGTTTAGGTTTAGGTTTAGGTTTTTTAGTTTATTTTATTTTATTTGATTTAACTTTTATTTTTGAGGTTTTATTTAAGTTTAGGTTTTTTAGCTTTAAATCGTTTAGGGTTAGTTTAGGGTTTGGGTATATTTTTGGTCTACAATTTAGGTTTTAGGGTTATGGGAGTTAGGTTTGGGTTTGGTTTGTGGTTAGTGGTTTAGGGTTTTAGGTTTAGGGTTTAGGGCTTATGGTTTATGGTTAGTTTTTGGGTTTATAGTTTAGGGTTTAGCGTTAGGGTTTTTATGTTATTTTATTTTTATTTTTTTATTCAGGGTTTAGGGTTTAGGTTTATTTAGTTTATTTTTAATTTAATTTAGTTTATTTTTTTTTTTTTATTTGGTTTATTTTTAATTTATATTTAGTTTAGTTTATTTATTTCATGTTTATTTATTTTAGTTTAGGATTTTTATTTTAGTTCATTTTTTAGGTTTAGGTTTAGGTTAGGTTTAGGTTTATTTTTTAGTTTAGTTTTATTTTTATTGTATTTTTTAGGTTTAGGTTTTATTTTTTATTTTTAGGTTTAGGTTTAGGTTTTTATTTAATTTAATTTTGGTTTAGGTTTCAGGTTAGATTTATTTTTTGGTTTTCTTTTTTAATTTAGGATTGTGTTTATAATTAATTTATTTTGATTTATTTAGTTTAGGGTTTAGGATTAGTTTATTTTAGGTTTAAGTTTAGGTTTTATTTATTTTAGTTTAGTTTATTTGAATTTAGGTTTACATTTATATTATTTATTTTTAGGTTTAGGTTTTTTTTTAGTTATGGTTTAGGTTTCATTTGTTATTTACTTTAGTTTTATTTTAGGTTTATTTTTTAGGTTTAGGTTTTTATTTAGTGATTATTTTATTTTGTTTTAGGTTTATTTTATATTTATTTTTCGTTTAGTTTTTATTTTATTTAGGTTTCTTATTTTTAGGTTTATTTTATTTTTTAGTTTATTTTATGTTTTTATTTATTTATATTTTAGTTTAGTTTTTATTTTTTTATATTATTTTATTTTTAGGTTTTGCTTTAGCTTGGAGAATTGGGAAAGATATAAAGTGGCCTGTAGACATTCTATGAAAGCAATATATGATGCAAAAAATCTTTTTAGTGATTTATACAATAGATTAGATACCAAAGAAGGTGAAAGATGTATGTATAAGTTAGCCAACCAAAGAGATAGGAGAAGTAAAGACCTAGTTCAAGTGAGTGTATTAAGGATGAAGATAATAAAGTTCTTTTCTTAGAAAAGGATATTGAAAATAAAGGATGAGATATTTTGATAAACTTTTCAATGAAGGATCTGAATGTACAATTGATTTTAGCAACCTTAATACCCTAAATAAAAAATAGAGAATTTTATTTTTATCATCGATTAGTAACAAGTTAGAGAAGCTTTAAAGAAAATGAAATGTGGAAAAGCAGTAGGACCTGATGATATTCCAATAGAATTATGGAAATGTTTAGGAGATCAAGGAATTTCTTGGCTTACAAATCTTTTTAATGTTATTTTAAAGACTAAAATGATGCCGGATGGGTGGAGAAAGAGTTTGTTAGTTCCTATATTTAAGAATAAAGGTGATGCACAATAGTGTGCAAATTATAGAGAATTAAGTTAATGTGTCATACATTAAAATTATGAGAGAGATTAATTGAGCATAGGTTATGACGTGATACACAAGTTTCTCACAATCAATTTGGTTTCATGCCAGGTAGATCTACTATGGATGCTATACATTTGTTAAGAGGTTTGATGGAGAAGTATAGAGAAAGTAAGGAGGATTTACATATGATATTTACTGATTTAGGGAGAGCTTATGATAAAGTTTCAAGAGATGTTCTTTGGAGAGTTCTAGAATAGAAAGGAGTTAATATTTGTTATATTCAAGTCATTAAGGATATGTATACTAGAGCTGTTACTTGTGTCCAAACACAAGGAGGATTGAAAAAATATTTTCTCATTTCAATTAGATTACATCAAGGATCAGCTTTAAGCCCTTATCTTTTTGGCTTTAGTTATGGATATTCTTACAAGGAATTTACAGGAAGATGTACCTTGGTGTATGCTTTTTGCTGATGACATTCTTCTTGTTGATAAGACTAGCGAGGGAGTTCAAGAGAAACTTTAATTATGGAGGTCAGCATTAGAGCCTAAAGGTTTTCGTTTAAGTAGATCTAAAATTGAATATATGGAGTGTAATTTTAGTTGTAGAAGTTCTAATAGTAGTGTTGTGACATTAGGTGAACAAGTCATTAATAAGAGTGAGCGATTTAGATATTTAGGCTCTATTGTTCAAAATGATGGTGAAAGATAGAGATGTTATTAGTATAATTCAAGTTGGATGGTTGAAGTGGAGGAATGCATCTGGCCTATTATGTGATAGAAATGTTCCACTTAAACTTAAGGGAAAATTTTATAAGATGGTGGTAAGACCTACAATGACTTATGGTGCTAAATGTTGGCTAATAAAAGAGAAACATAAGACTAAGTTAAGTGTTAGAGATGAGGATGCTCGTGGATGAGTGGCTTTACTCTTAGAGATAAAATGCAAAAGAGTATCTTCGGAAAAAGTTAGAGTAGCTCTGTGAGATAAGATTAGAGAGAGACACCTTGGTTTTGATAGAAGGCTATCGTCCATGACCCGTAGAATAGATGCATTAGATTTTGTTTATGTTAAGAAAGGTAGAGGTAGACCTAAAAAGACTTGGTTATGATGTATAAAAAATTACCTTAGTATACTTGAATTAAATGATAATTTGACATATAATAGGGCACAATGGAGACAAAGGATTCATGTACCAATCCATAGGGATAAAGGTTGTGTTGTTTAGCTTTAGCTTTAGGTTTAGGTTTTAGTTTAGGATTTTATTTTATTTTTTTATTTAAGTTTAGGTTTTTCTATTTATTTATTTTATTTTACATTTAGTTTTTATTTTATTTAGGTTTCTTATCTTTTATTTATTTATTTTAGTGTAGTTTAGGTTTTATTTATTTTATTTTAGTTTAGTTTTTATTTTTATATTATTTTATTTTTAGGTTAGTAGCAGATTTAGGTTTAGGTTTAGGTTTATTTTTATTTTATTTTTTATTTTATTTAGGTTTAGGTTTTCATTTATTTTGTTTTTATTTTATTTATTTTAGGTTTGGGTTAGGTGGGAGTTTAGGTTTAGGTTGTTGATAGGGTTTAAGATCAGATTTAGGTGGTAGGGTGGGTTTAGGGTTTGGGTTTAGGGTTTAGTGTTTATGGTTTTAAAATTATGCAAATTTAGGTTTAAGTTTAGTTTATTTATTTAGTTTTATTCTTTATTTTATTTTAGGTATATTTTAGTTTATTTTAGGTTTAGTTTATTTTATTTAGGTTTTGATCTTTTCATTTTAGTAGTTTTATTTATTATTTTATTTTAGTATTATTATTTTTTTTTTTTTTAGGTGTAGTTTTAGGTCTTTTTAGTATGTTTCATCTTTAATCTTTAAGTTTATTTATTTTACTTTTAGGTTTTATTTTATTCAGGTTTAGCTTTTAGCCTTTTAGGGTTTAGTTTAGGGTTAGTTTAGGGTGGTATTAAGGGTGTATCTTTAGGGTTTAGGTTTAGAGTTTAGGGTTAAGAATAGGGTTTAGAGTAGGGTTTAAGTTTAGGGTTTTAGGGTTAGTTTAGGATTTAAGGTTTTTTAAAAAAAATTAAGTAAATAGTAGATTTAGGTTTATTTTGTATTTTCTATTTTATTTATGTTTATTTTATTTATTAGTTAATTTATTTTATGTTTTTATTTTATTATTTTTTTGGTTTAAGTTTATGTTTATTTTATTAGTTTAGTTTTATTTTTTATCATATTTTAGGTAAGTTTTATTTTATTTTAGTTTAGTTTAGGTTTTATTATTTAGGTTAGGTTTAGGTTTTATTTTTTAGTTTAGGTTTAGGTTTATTTTTAGTTTGCTTTGTTCTATTGAGTTTAGGTTTAGGTTTAGGATTAGTTTCTTTTATGTTTAGTTTTATTTATTTTTAGTTTTTATTAGTTTAGGTTTAAGTTTATTTTATTTTTATTTTAGGTTTTGGTTTTTTTAGTTTAGGTTTTAGGTTTTATTTATAAGTTTATTGTTTAGGTTTAGGTTTTTATTTAGTTTATATTTATTTTATTTTTATTTTACCTTTAGGTTTTATTTTACTTAGGTTTTTTTATTTTTAAGTTCATTTATCTTTAGTTTAGTTTGGTTTTATTTATCTTTATTTTAGTTTAGTTTTATTTTATTAGGTTTAGATTTATGTTTATTTAGGTTTAGGTTTAATTTAGGTTTTTTTATTTTATATTTATTTATTTTAAGTTTAGGCTCTTTATTTATTTTATTTTAAGTTTATTTAGTTTAGGTTGGTATTTAGGTTTAGGGTTTATGGCATAGGTAGAATTTAGGTAGCCAGGGTTTGGGGGTTTAGTGCCTATTTTAGAGTGGTCTTATGGTTTAGGGTTTAGAGCCCATGATCTGGATTGTGATCTTAGGTTAGTCCGGGTCACTGAGTGGTTGTGGAGTGGCTCAGGTCAGTGGGTTAGGGCTCAGGTCCAAGGCTAGTGAGGTTTGCCTCAGGCTTTAGTGGCTCAGTGGAGGGTAGGGTTTAGTAGGGTTTAAGATTAGTTTAGGGTTTAGGTTGGTCTGGGTTTAGGTTGTGGTTTAGTAGAGAGATAAGGTTTTAGGGTTTGGTGGGTTTAGGGTTTAGGGTTTGGGTTTAGGGTTTGGGTGGAGGGTAGGTTTAAGGTTTATGGTTTATGGTTTAGGTTTTAGGTTTAGGATTTTTTTTAACAGGGAACAAATTCAGAGTCAATATTTCTTATTTTTGATTTCATCAACCAAGTAACACACCAAATTTTCTAAGAGACAAGTGACGACATAGATAAAAATGAGCATGCATAGAGCAAATCAAAATCCTAGGATAACTAGAAATGTCTCTGCTATAAAGACATAATTCCATAAGTAGTAGACCGGATAGTCGTTTCTTCGCTCTAGTTCCCATCGAAACCACTCGCCTCTCGAGGGAAGCACCATCATCCCATTCTCCTCCCTACCACCATGGCTATAACCTCCATTCTTCCCACCTCCATAACCACCATTGCTTTGACCACCACATCCATTGACACCAGCACCTCCAGATCCCCACCACCACTACGATAACAGTTGCATCCGCCTTCACCTCCACCGCCAGATCTAGACTGAGCCTGGTTGACGGTGATCTTCCTACCGTCAAGGTTCTGCCCATTCTTAAGGTTTAGGCTTAGGTTTAGGTTTATTAGGTTTTAGGGTTTAGGTTTATTTTTTAATTTATTCAGTTACTTTAGATTTAGGTTTGGGGTTTAGGTTTGGGGTTTAGGGTTTAGGGTTTAGGGTTTATGGTTTGGGTTTATGGTTTAATTTAGGGTTTAGGGTTTATGCTTTTAGGGTTTAAGGTTTAGGGTTAGGGTTTAGGGTTATAGGTTAGGATTTAGGGTTTATGGTTTTTCTAAATTAAGTAAACTAGTAGGTTTATGTTTATTTAGTTTATTTTTAATTTATTTTATTTTATTTTATTTTATTTTTATTTAGGTTTAATTTTTATTTTTATTTACTTTAGTTTATTTATTCTAAATTTATTTATTTTAGTTTGGATTTTTTATTTTAGTTTATTTTCTAAGTTTAGATTTAGGTTTATTTTTTAGTTTAGTTTTATTTTTATTTTATTTTTTAGGTTTTGGTTTTATTTTTTACTTTTAGGTTTAGGTTATTATTTTATTTTTTTTTTAGTTTTAAGTTTTAGGTTTTCTTTAGATTTATTTTAAGTTTTATTTTATTAGGTTTTCATTTATTTTAGTTTATTTTATTTTATTTTATTTAGTTAGGTTTAGGTTCACGCTTTAGTTTATTTTAGGTTTTGATTTTGGTTGTATTTATTTTGGTCGTTTATTTTATTAAGTTTACTTTATTCTAATTTTAGGTTTAGGTTATTTTTTTTAGTTTAGGGTTTAGGTTTTATTTTTTATTTATTTTTAGGTTTATTTTTTAGGTTTAGGTATTTATTTAGTTTTTATTATATCTTATTTTATGTTTATTTTATTTTTATTTTAGGTTTAGTATTTATTTTATTTAGGTATTTCATTTTTTAGTTTAATTTAGGTTTTATTTATTTTATTTTAATTTAGTTTTATTTTTATTTTATTTTCTTTTTAGGTTTTGGTTTAGGTTTTAGTTTTATTTGATTTTATTTTTTATTTTATTTTATTTTAGTTTTTATTTATTTATTTTACTTTTAGGTTTTATTTAGTTTAGGTTTAAGTTTTTAGCCTTTAGGTTTAGGGTTTAGGGTTTAGGGTTTTGGTTTTTGGGTTTAGGGTTTAGGGTTTAGGGTTTAGGGTTTAGGTTTTAGGTTTATGGTTCAAGTTTTGGTTTAGAGTTTAGGGTATTTAGTTTTTTGTTTAATAGAAAATAAATTCATATTCAACATTTCTTCTTTTTGATTTCATCAACCAAGTAACACACCAAGTTTTCAAAGACATAAGCGACAACATAAATAGAAAATGAGCACGCATTGAGAAAATGAAAAACCCTACTTAACTAGAACCATCTCTACTATAAAGACACAGTTCCATAAGTAGCAGATTTGATCGACCGTTCTTCAATGTCTCCAGTTTCCATCAGAACCACCCCAACCTTTCGATTAGCAGGATCCACAATCATATCCTTGATCTTTCCCTCCGTCGCTCCTCCCGCTTCCATAACCACCACTGATCTGACCACCACCTTCATATCCACCAGCACCTCCAGATCACCCACCACCACTATGATAACTACCTCTGCCTTCACCTCCACAGCTAGATCTAGACTGAGTCCGGTTGACAATGATATTCCTGCCCTCAAGGTTCTATCCATTCTTAGGGTTTAGGTTTATTTTCTAGTTTAATTAGTTACTTTAGGTTTAGGTATAGGGTTTGGGATTTAGGGTTTAGGGTTAGGGTTTATGGTTTAAGGTTTAGGGTTTAAGTTTATGTTTTTTTTAGGGTTTAGGGTTTAGGGTTTTTAGGTTTAGTTTAGCCTTTAGGGTTTAGGGTTATTTTAGGGTTTAGAGCCTAGGTTTAGGGTTTGGTTTAGGGTTTAGGGTTTTAGTGTTTAGGGTTTAGGGTTTATTTTAGGGTTTGAAGCTTTTAGGGTTTAGGGTTTAGGGTTTTAGGATTTAGGATTTAGGTTTGTGGTTTAGGGTTTAGAGTTTAGAGTTGGTTAGATTTGGTAGGTTTAGGGTTGTGTAGATTTGTGTTTGTGGATTTTATGGTTATTTTAGGGTTTATGGTTTTAAGGTTTTATTTTTACTTATTTTTTTATTTCTTTATTTTTTTTATTTTTTTTAAATTAAGTAAATTGGTAAGTTTAGGTTTATTTGGTTTATTTAGTTTATTTTATATTTATTTTAATTTTTTTTATTTTTTTTTATTTTTATTTATGTTTATTTTTGTTTTTATTTAGTTTAGTTTATTTATTGATGTTTATTTATTTTAGTTTAGGTTTTTTATTTTAGTTTATTATTTAGGTTTAGGTTTAGGTTTATGTATATTTTTTAGTTTAGTTTTATTTTTATTTTTTAGGTTTCAGTTTTATTTTAAATTTTTAGGTTTAGGTTTAGGTTTTTATTTTATTTTTTTAGGTTTAGCTTTTAGGTTTTTACTTTTGGTTTATTTTTAGGTTTTATTATTTTACTTTAGGCTTATGTTTATTTTTAGTTTATTTTATTTTATTTAATTTAGGTTTAGGTTTAGGTTTTATTTATTTTATTTTAGTTTATTTTAGTTTAGTTTTAGGTTTATTTTATTTTTATTTTAGGTTTAGGTTTTTTTTTCTTATTAGTTTAGAGTTTAGGTTTTTTTTATTTTAGGTAATATTTTTAGGTTTATTTTTTAGGTTTATGTTTTTATTTAGTTTTTTATTTTATTTTATTTTAGGTTTATTTTATTTTTATTTTTGTTTTAATTTTTATTTTATTTAGATTTTTTATTTTTTAGTTTAGTTGAAGTTTTTATTTAATTTATTATAGTTTAGTTTTTTAATTTTTTTAGGTTTAGGTTTAGGTTTTAGATTTAATTTATTATATTTTTTTATTTTATTTTGGTTAGGTTTTTTATTTATTTTATTTTTATGTTTTATTTAGTTTAGGTTTTGCTTTTTAGCTTTTTAGGGTTTAGGGTTAGTTTAGTGTTAGTTTAGGGTTTAAGAGTTTTTTTAGGAAAATTAGGGGAATTTTATTGCCACAAAGAAAAAGTACAAAGTCCTTAGAGGGGTAAATCTCTAAACTAATGCTCAAAGAAAAACTATAAGTCCTAAAGAGATAAACCCCCTAACTATTACAATAATCTAAGAAAAAAAATAACAAAAACAAAAGCACAACCAAATCAGCAACAATCCAATCCATGCGCATGATATCCACTAGGTCCTTTTTTTACTAGCAAGATCCACTTGCAAGATTCTCCCAACCTATAAAAGAAATCTACAACATACTACAATTAAGAAAACATAAAGAGTATAAGCAAAGAAAAGGAGCAAAGTAAAAAAAGGCTCAATTTCATAATCTTCTTAGCAACACTATATGTAAGCATTCAAACTTCTAAAGAAGGGTTACAATTACATATAGTGATACTAGCCAAAAGAATATAGAAAGAGAAACATCAAGGCCATCATTTCCATACTGCATGTAGCCCATCATCCCAAGTCCATCATCCTACAAGGCTGCAAACTCCTCCAAGCAGTAGACATAATAGCCAACCATAAAGCCACCAAAATAAATATGCCCAATAAGGCAGAAAATCAACCAACCATCAGGGACAAAAATAGTATAGTAGAAACACCACCAAAGCCACCACCAAAGAGGAATAGTAATAACATCAAAGGGAGCAAGCATCATGATCTTAATAACACAAACTAGAAAAAATAGGAAAGGCCACAAGGTTGTCACCCAAACTAGAAAAAGGGAAGCAGTAGCAACCAAAAGAGGGAACCATAGCAGAGCAAGAAGATGTCACCAATAGAGCAAGAAAGAAAGGCCAAAATAGCCACCATCCAACCAACCCATTCTGACCAACATAGCCTCTATCCAACCACCACAACAGTAGAAAATTCAACTCAGTGAAAAGACTAACAATATCCATCATGCAAAAACCACCAAGGACAACCAGGAAAATGGTAGAAGCAAACAACAGCATCCACCAAACCCAACCAAAGTAGTATAAATTCTGATCCAGGTGAGGTGAATAGCCAGCCAAAAACAAAATGGAGCAAAGATTGGTAAGAACAACTAAAAGCCATCCATCAAGAGCAGCTACAACAAGAACACCACCAAAGCCAATAGTAAAAAAGAGCAAAAATATCAATGAGCGTAAGCATCATAACCATAGCCAAGTTAGGCACCAATACACCAAACCAAGTCACCAGATCCCAAAGAAAAATAATAGCCACTAAATAGCCATCAACCAGCCAACAAAAAATAACAACAAAAACAAAAGTAGTTGTAGCCAAGAGAGGAAGACCATTATGTGAAGAGGCCAAAACTACAACCAAAAGAAACAAATCCAAACTAGCAAAACTAACCACCAAAACCCAATCCAAAAAAAGAAGAAATAATTGGCAACAAATAACCTCCACCTTGCCAAATCCAATCCAAAATTAGAACACCAATAGTCCCTCCGATTTGCCATCAACAGAATCAAAACAAACACACCAACCCAACAGCCAACATAGCCGACCACCCAACCACCACAATAGTAGAAAATCCAACTCAATTAAGGAAGCAACCAGCCTAGAATATGGAAAATCCCATACATAAAATAGTATGAAAAGCCACCATCCAAATGAAAGTAAACAAAAACAACCAAGCAACAATAATCATCCACCACCACCAAGCTAAAAAACCTAAACAACCTAGGCAAAAAAATAGGAACCACTAGCAACCAGAAACCTAAAAGCAAGAGGTTAAAAAAACAAAACCACTCAACAAGAGTGAAAATAAGAAAATGGCCATAATCGAAAGAGGGTTTAACAAAGGGGAACCAAAAGCAATGGCTCATCAAAAACCAATAGAAAAAACCAAGCCAAGAAAATTATAAGCTGAGATAAGGTAATCTAGTGTTATCCAGATTGACCAAACCCCTTAAAAGTTTAGATAAATTTTGATTGTCAACTAAAGTGAAATCAGTTAAGTTAGCACCTAAAGTAGTCAAGAAATTAGCACAAGCATTACCTTCAAGAAGGCTATGAGAAATTTTATAAAAAACTTGACAAAGAAAATTTTTAGTATGATTGAGAAGAAAAAATAAATCAGCATTTCCTATTATATTAGAGTTTAGCATGTCAAAAAGCAAGAGTGCATCAACTTCAATCCATATGTTGAGGAAACCTTTATTCAAATAAATTTCAATAGTTTTATTGGCAGCCATAAGTTCAACATAGATAACATAACAGGCTTTGAAAGGATAGGCAAAACACAAATGACAGTACCTTTAGAATTTCTAAGAATACCACCACAACCATATTTATTCAAAGTAATAGAACCATCAGTATTCACTTTAATCAAATTTTCTTTGGGTTTGATCCAATGGATAATCCTAGCTCTTTTATAAGAGTCAACAGCAGGAAGAATGATACCCAATTTTTAAGCCACAAATTTATAGCCTATAAAATAAATGTTACTAATAAGATTGGCATTAAACAGAGCTTGAATTTTTTTTCTTTGGTTCTAGCTAGGATCCTTTTATGGCTCATAGGAATACTACAATATTTAGCATCATTTCAATCCATATGAATCAGATAAGGATAATAGCAACTAGTACTTTTATATGACCTTTCATAGTTTTTTGGAAGCAGACTTGAAGAAGTTCATATATGGAAAGAGAGCCATGAAAGTAGTTGGTATTAAATTAATCATCTTACCATAACCATAATTTAGAAGCAATAACACCATTGACAAAAACATGATTAACATTTTTAATATGAAAGAAACAATAACACTTTGAAGGCAAATAAAACCCTTTATTCCAGAGCAAAATGTCCAATAGAATAAAGTTATTCAAAAACCTCCAAGCTAAGACCTAATAAGAAATGGGAATGATATTGTTCCAAAGTTTAATGAAAACATTAGAGGAGTTTTGCTTATCTCTAATAAAATTCCAAACCTCTTTAAGAACAAAATCACCATTGTAAGAAAGCTTAAAGAGAATTTGGTCAGGTTTGTTAGAGAAAATAAGGATATTTATAAAGTTATCTAAAATAGAAATAGGGATATAATTGTCAAGTTTATTTTCATTCCAAGTGTTGTTATGCCAGAAAGAGTTAACTTTGATAGCTGCAGTAGAGTGGGTAGATAAAAATAAGTCAATAGAGCCATTGCCAATCCAATTGTCTTGCCAAAAGAAAGAAGAACTGGAATGAATACCTCAACATATTAAGGGTTCAACAACCCATTTAATAGAGTAAAGCCTTTCCAAATCGGAGAGTCAGCAAATTTATAAGCACAGATAAGAGGGTGTTTACCTTGGAAATATTTTTTCATCATAAAATCAGCCCAAAGGCTATCATTCTTTCTAAAATTCCACCAGAGCTTATGAGAGAAGGCATTTATAGCTTCATTCATCAATTTGCAAATGAGACCACCTTCACCCAAGGGACCACAACATTTATGCCAGGAAGTCCAATGCATTCTTTTAGTAGAATTATTGGATCCCCAAAAAAAATTTATTAAGCAAGCGATCAATTCTGATAAGAGTAGCATTAGTGGGGATAACAATTTGAATCACATAAAAAGGCATTGAATTATGAGTGCTTTTAAGAATAGTGAGCCTACCACCAAAGGAAAGTAAATGAAATTTCTAAATAGAAATTTTATTTAAAGTTTTTTAACTTAACTCATAAAAGAGATGGGATCATTTCGGACATTTAGAAAGAGGAGCGCCCAAGTACTTAAGAGGAAGGTGTTGATGTTTAAAGTCAGTGATAAGGAGGATTTAATTAATTTTATTATTGGAGATGCTTAAAGAAGTAATAAAATAGATTTTATTATCATTGATAGATATACCACTTTCTCTACCAAATTTATTTAAAAAAATCTTGAGATTCTTGATATGATGAATATAAGCATTGCAGAAAATAATGAAATCATCTGCAAAGCTTAAATGAGAAACAGGAAGACCACCAAGAGTTTTGTAATACATACTAGGATTGTTTAAGAATAGATCATTGATGCTCTTAGATAAGTACTCAATAGCAATAATAAATAAGGTAGGAGTTAGAGGATTCCCTTATCTTAGGCCATGGGAAGAAAGAAAGAAGCCCAAGGCTTCCCCATTAACCAAATTGAAAACTAGGCATTATTAATACATATTTTAATAAAAATGATAAATTTATCAATAAACCTAAATAAATTCAGAACATTGATAAGGAAATCCCAAAAGATATTGTCAAAAGCTTTGGTAATATCTAATTTGAACAAAATATTGCCATCTCTAGTCTTAGCATCAAAATTATGAATTAATTTTTGAGCAAGCAAAATATTATTAGAAATAGATCTACCTCTAACAAAACTAGTTTTTTTAGAAAGATAATCCTATGAAGTAAAGGACTAAGCCTATTGGTTAGAATTTTGGAAATCATATTATTAAAGAAAGTGCAAAGACTAATAAACATCATCATCAATAGTATTATCTTTCTTAGGTATGAGAACAATAGAAGCGCTGGAAAAATATCTAGGAAAAGGATTACCATTAAAAATATCAACCACAGCCTCAACCAAAAAATTTTTAATAATTAACCAACATTTTTGAAAAAATTAGGTAGTGAAACCCTCAAGACTAGCAACATAATCTATGTTCATGCTATTCAGAACTTTAAAAATTTCCTCTTCATTAGGTACAATAGTAAGAAATCATTGTCATTATTATTTATAATAGAAGGAATCAAGTGTGATTTAGAAATATCAACTCTTATTAAGCACATTTCTAAAGTAATTAATGGTTGAATCCTTAATATCATTATTCTCCGTAATCCAATCTCCACTATCATCTTTAATTTTGTGAATATTATTTAAAGCTTTCTTTTTATTAACTAAAGCATGGAAATATCTAGTATTTCTGTCACCATCTACAATATGTTTGCTAGTAGCTTTTGGTGCCAATAAGCCTCTTCCATATTTTGAAAATTAACAAGTTTATCTTTCACTTCAAGTCCTTAATCTTAGGATCGGACATAGAGACTTCAAGATCACAAACAAAATTTTCTATTTCTTTGATATTAGCAAAAAGGTTTTTAAAACAATGGTTATTCCACAAACCTAGATTTTGTTTAAGTCTTTTAAACTTAAAAAAAATTCTATTCATCCCCAAAATCAAATTGTCATGATGTAAGGGAGCTTTCCAATTGTTAACCACAACATTAAAGAAATTAATATGCTGAATCCACATGTTCTGAAATCTAAAATGAGAGAAATTTTTTAATCTATTAGAGTTAAGTTTAATAGAAACCAAAGAGGAGCATGATCTGATAAGGTTATGCTTAAATTATTGATAGAAGTAATAGGCCATTGAGTAATCCAATGAGTATTAAAAAGAATCCGGTCCAACTTTTGCCAAAGGCTAGAGTTTTGCCAAGTAAAATTTGAAACCTTAAAGCCAATATCAATCAAATTGCAATGAAGGATCATATTGGAAAATTCTTCCATGGAAGGAATTTTAGGAGAACAACCACCACTTCATTTAGAAGAGAATAAAATAGTGTTGAAATGCCTACCAACAAACCAAGGTTTATTGACAGAGGTAGCAAAATTCCTTAAATTTTCCCAAAGAAGATTTCTACCAGATCTATTATAAGATGCATAGACAAAAGAGCCCAAAACACAATAGTCACCATAAGATATTTGAGCATTAACAACTTGTTGAAAATCATCAAGAATAGAAGCCTCCACAAAATTATTCAAAAAACACCAAATTTTATTACTAACATTAGAGAAAAATTTATTGAAACTAATCATTCTAGCAACATGTTTAATTTTGTTTGCATGAATAAGAGGCTCCAAAACAATAAGTAAAGAAATATTATGAATATGACAAAGGTTTCTAATATAGTTATGAATAGAGAGGGTACCAAACCCTCTAACATTCCAAACAAGAAAATTAAACATAAGTAAAAAAAGGGGTTAAGAAAAGGTTAATTAAGAGAGGAGAGGGGTAGTCTAGTGTTTTGGACAATTTGGGAGGAAGTTTTTAACATTTTTTTCTTTTTTTTGGAAACCATTTCCTTTTCTCATAGAATCATCATCCAAGAAGGATTTAGCAACATTTGTCAGATTTAGTGGAAGTCTCCGAATAGAAGTGAGTTCTCCTTCTTCCAAGCCATTAGAATTTATTAAAGGCAAATGAGCATCGTATATAGCGAGGGAGCTGAAATAGATTTATTAAGAAGGCAAGTGTGAACATCAAGCTCTTCTTCTTCAATAGATTATTAGACAAAACCAAATCTTTTGAGAATATAAATCATCCGAACTAAAGTAAAGTCAAGTTTTCAAAGCGAATATCATGAGAAACCAAAGCCATATTCTCCATTGAATTCAAATGATGCATAACATTGATATATCATCAATATTTTCAATTAAAGCTATATTTTCATCAATCAAAATTGGTAAGGATGTGGGGATCATTCGAGGAAAAGAATCATCATCCAAAAGTTTAGAGAAATTATTATTTTCCACATTAGAAACCTTCAATTACACAGAAGAAATAAGTGGTAAAATAAGCTTATTAGAGAACATTCAATGAATCCTTTTTTTAATTAACTTTTGATATTTATAGTGGCTAGTGTTATAATAGTTTCCATAATAGGAATTTTCTTTTTTAGGTGAGGATGCAGAATGAAACATTCAGAATTAATATGCCCGTGGAATTTACAATGAGAACAAAAAATAGTGAAATTTTCAAAATCAACTTTCTACATATAACCATAATTTTTAGATCCCAACCAGATTTCTTTGGGGTGTTTCTTAGTAATGTTTAATTCAACAAGGATTCTAGTCACAGAAGGTTGAGATTTTGTAGTCGTTGCCTGATCAATTTGCAAAAGCTGACCAAATAAAGCACCCATAGTAAAAAGGAATTGATGATTAATGAAATGAATTCACATATTGGGAAGAGAAATCCAAACCGATGGGATTCTTCCCTAATATCAAATAGTGGAATCCATTTTAGCAACCTCATTTAGCAATTGAAAGCAAAATAAGCATGATGAGTAAAAACATGTGAGTAATCCGAATCATTTGTTAACAGAATCAAAATGTGGCAGGGATCAGTTAAACCAATCATAAAATCATCTAAAAGTTTCAGACTATGAAAGAAAGAGCGAATGCTTTTTAGCCTATGAAGAGTAAACTTTCCAGCCAATGTAAATTCAAATAGCTTAATAAGCTTTTCCACAAACAAATTAGTGCACGTAACCATGCATGCCTCAAAAAGAAGTTGAAACAAGTTCCAGGGACTCACCTGAATAGCTATCCTTACCAGTAAGGATGTCTTTGATTGATTTTGAAGTAGTTGAAGCCAAGGTAGTTGATGTCCTAGTAGTATCCATTGGATCCATTGGAAAGATGCCAAGCCACAATGTCACTCCAAGTAAAACACAAAAGCTACCAGCGACCATCGATCCCAGAAGGAATCTAGCTAGAATCACACTAAACAACCATCAAGCGGTGGCCAGAAAGCTAAAAATGAGAGTGGAAAAGGGGAATCACCAGAGCACGATGTCGAGGACTCAGGCAGAGGGTGGGTTTAGGTTAAGGTTTTTGTATTTTTAGTTTAGTTTATTTTTTATTTTTTATTTTTATTTTAGGTTTATTTTATTATAAGTTTAAGGTTTAGGTTTTAGGGTTTAGGGTTTGGGGTTTAGGATTTTTTTAAGGGAACCCCATATAGGGGAATTTTATTGCCATAAAAAATGGTTACAAGGTCCTTAAGAGGGGATAAACTCAAGAACTACTGCTCAAAGAGCTACAAATAGCCTAGAGAGTAAATCCCCTATCTAAGTACAATCAAAACAAAGCAAAAGGGAAAGGAAAGCAACAGATATAAATTGATAAAAAAAACCCTTTGGACCATCTTCATCATAAGCTCTTAAGGATGAGAGAATCCTATGCCTCCATTGGAGAAGAAGCTAACAAGAGAATAACACAAAGTCTGCAAACATCTAAAAGAAAGAGTCAGCACAATTAAAGAAATATAAATCAAAGTAAAAGTAGAATAGTATGAGAGAATTATAGAAGAGTGTGTGAGAACCGGCTTAGGCTCAGTCACACAAAAGGGCACAAACATGAGCATGAGCATCAAACTTCCAATGAAGGGTTACATCACAAGTGTTACTACCACCAATGATGAGTGAAATCATCCCAACCATACCACATTGTGGAATAGCTACCATTAGGAATTCATATGGTCTTTAGTACCATAAAAATATAGCCACATACACTATAAAAGAAGACAACATAGATCATAGTAAAGGGATGCCACCAATCCCTTATAAGATAAGTACCACCAACTAATGTCAACAAAGCATGAGATTGTAGAGTCAACAACATCCCAATCCAGATGAAAATCTTGGCCACATCCACCATAGTATTAATATGACCAATAATAAATATGAATGTCAAGTAGAAGCATGAGTAAACACAACCGTAGGTAAATCCAAAATAGCAAGCCACGATAATGAGGTGAAGTACACAACAATCATCAAAGAAAATGCTAGGTAGGAAAATAAAATAATATTCAGCCTGCTGAACAAAGTAAAACCCTTCTGCATAAAAGCAGGACCATCCCTACCCAGATGAGAGCTCTTGTCCAGGTAAACAGCCCGTAAAGAGGGAAGCCATTCAGGATTAGCAATACAGATGTTAACGATCACCTTGATAATAGCATGATCACAACAGTAATTGCATAAGTTTAGAAGATCCAAGGGAGAAATGAAATAGCATATAGACCCATACCACAAAGGCCGGATAATATGGTAATCCATACAGCAAACAATAGGACAAGTAACAAAACCAACATAATAGCATCGAACATAAGAACACAAAGACCATGCAATAACCAAAATGGCAAAACAAAACTAACCCATTGATATTGTAGGCATAATCATAATGAACCAAAATGAAAATTGAAAAATAACAGAGTACAATCCGCAATTCCGGAAATCCAACAGTAGCTAAGCAAAATGACTACTACAGAGAGGGAGTCAAGAAGCAAACCCAATCGTTCAAAGAATCAATAGTGATGGCAAGCAAGAAAAGCATTCTATCTCTGCATGTTGGGAAAAGGGGTAGCACAAACCAACAGGTTAGCAAATCAGGAGACATAAACCCAAAGACCAAGAACCCAACATGAAACAAGACAAATAATAGTTAACCAATTAGGAGAGAAAGGCAAGGACCAATACAGATAACCATAGAATGATACATAATGCATGCATCAATAGTTCCATAAGCAATAATCACGATGGACATAGTAGTCCAAAACCATTCAATTTATTAGAAAACCCCAATCATGGCCAAATAGATGTTAATAATCACCTTGATAATAAGATCACAAGAATTGCACAAGTCTACAAGATCCAAGAGAGGAATGTAAAGGTTGATAGACCAATACCTCAAAGTCACTGATAATTTGGATATCCACACAGCAAATAGAAGAGGATAAGACCAGTCAAGAAACCAACCATAATAGTTAGCTAAGGTACAAACCTTAAAACCATTCACCCAAGAGCAAAATAACCAAATGTTGAGAGAGAATAATATAGGTACATTTACTACATTGAAACAAAAGGAGAATCGAAAGAGCATTAAATCCTTCAAATCAAGGAGAAAGAAGCTAAGCAAGATAGTGAGACATAGGAAAGAAGGGAAAAAAACAATCCCAATTGTGCAAAGAGACAAACAGAAGCATTCCCAGTTGCGTAGTAAGACAGCCTTGATGGCAAGCAAGAAACACAATCTGTCCTTGCAGATTAGGAAAAGGGGCATCACAACAAAGTAGATTGGGGAAATAGGTAATACAACCCCCTTCAGTAAGGGAAAAGCAAGTACAATAATACTCGATAAGTAGGAGGATAATTAATAGTAAACCAAAGATGCTATAAAAGGCAAGAGCCTCAACACAGAAAACCATAGTTTAAAATGCAAAAAAAACCAAGTAGCAATAAAATTTTAATAAAAGGAATGAAACAAATAGGTTAGGTAAACCATTAACGATCAAAAAGATGAGATTAATTTGATATAGGGTAATCCGATTGTCCAAATTAACTAATCCATGCAAGTGTTTAGGAAGATTAAGATCAAAGAAAGTTATATCTTCTAAGTCACCCGATTAGCAAGATAATCGACATACATTACCTTCACACCAAACATGAGTGATTTTGAAACAAACTTGAGATAGAATAGCTCTAGTGTGATTAAGGAGGTAATACAAATTTGTATTACCCACTCTGGTTGAGGTCAACATATCAATCAGTAAGAGAGCATCCACCTCAATCCATATGTTAAGCCAACCTTTTTGTAAACAAATCTCAATAGCTATGTTGACAGCCATTAATTCAACAAAGATAACAAAACATGCAGTAAGAGGATAGGCAAAAGCACAAGTAACATTACCTTTAAAGTTTCTAAAAATACCACCTTCAGTATTAATTTTGATAATATTTTTATGAGGCTTTATCCAATAGACAATCTTATCTTCTTTACAAATAAGATAATTAGGCAAGCTAAGACCAAGTTTGTTGACCACAAATTTACAACCTTTAAATTGAGTGTTGGTAATTAAACTGGCATTAAATAAAGCATGAATTTTATCTTTAATTCTAGTAATAATCCTTTTATGATTTATAGGAATCCCATGATGTTTGGCATCATTTCTATCCATCCATATGAACCATATAAGAGTGATGGCTTATCACTTTAATGTGACCTTTTAGTTCTTTGAAAATAAACATCAAGAAGTTGATATAAGACAAAGTGCCATTGAAATGGTCAATATTAAAAGATCATCATACCAAACCCAAAGTTTAGAGGCAATAGCTCCATTCACAAAGACATGGTTCACCAATGTGAAAATAGCAGTAGCATTTTGAAGGTAAATAAAAGCCTTTACCCCACATTAAGGAATCAACAGGGATGAAATTTTTCAATATTCTCCAAGTAAGAATTGAATAAGAAATGGGGACAATGTTATTCCAAAGTATAAAAAACACGTTAGAAATCATGAGCTTCTCTAATATGAATCCGCAAGGTTATAATCACCATTTTGAGATAGAGAATCATTAGATGGTTAGAAATGATAGGGATGTTAGTAAATTTATGTAAAGAGAGATAGGAATATAATCGGTTTTGTAAAGAGTTTACTTTAATAGGGCGGTGGAGTGAGTAGATAAATTATTAATACCACTTACCTCAGTTGTCTTGCCAAAAGAAAGAAGATTCAGAGCTGACCACCCCAAGAAATAAGGGGTTCAACTTCCCATTTAATGGAACAAATTCTTTTCCATACATGAGAGTCACCCACCTTGTAAGGACAGATGAGAAGATGCTTACCTGGCTGCGTCATGAATTTAGCCTAGAGACTATTTTTGCTCCTAAAGTTCCACCAAAGTTTATGAGAGAATCAGTAATAGTTTCGATTGGCTTACAAAGCCCACCTTCAAAGGGTGCCACATCTTTTATACCGGAAGTCCAATGCATCCTTTTAGTAGAATTGTTTGAGCCCCAAGAATTTATTAAGGAGGCGCTCAATTCTATTTACGGTAGAATTAGTAGGCATAATGGTTTGAATAAGATATAAAGGCATGGAGTTAAGGGTAGTCGTAAGAAAAGTGAGTCTACCACCAAAGGATAATAAATGAAATTCCCATATAGAAATTTTATTAGAAATTTTTTGGATTAACTCATCAAAGAGAAGTGATCTTTTCTGACCTTTACAAAGAGGAGCTCCAAGATATTTAATAGGAAGGTGTTGTTGTTGAAAATTGGTGATTCTCAAGATTTCATTAATTTTTTTATTAGAGATTTTAGAGAAAGGAATGAAACAGCTTTTGCCTTCATTAATAGAAAGCCCACTTTCCTTCCCAAATTTATTTAAGAAGTTTTAATGTTTTAATGTTTGTGAATGGCATTGCAAAAGATAATGAAATCATCAGTAAAATTAAGATGAGAGATAGGAATACCACCCAGAGTTCTAAAAATGTGCTTGGATTATTGTTGAAGAGGTCATTAAGGCTCCTAGAAAGATATTCCACATCAATAATAAAAAGAGAGAGAGACAAGGGATCCCCTTATCTCTAACCATGAGAAGAAGGGAAGAAGCCTAAGGCCTAACCATTTAGAATAACATAGAACCAAGCATTACTAATAGAATTTTTGATGAGGGAGATGAAATTATCAGAGAAGCCAAACAAATGAAGAATTTGAAAAAGAAAGGTCCAAGAGATGTTGTCAAAAGCTTTAGAGATATCCAATTTGAAAAGGATGTTACCACCTCTATTAGAGGCATCCAAATCATGAAGCTCTTGCAAGAAGAATATTATCATATAGCTCTCTCTAATGAAAGTTTGGTTGAGCAAAATAATTTTTTGGAGCAAGGACTAATTTTATTGGCAATTTAGCAATGAGTTTATGAAAAAGGTGCATAGATAGATCAAGTCACCCAAAGACTCGGATTATCAATTTTGGGTATAAGGATAATGGATGTGCTAGAGAAATATCTAGGAAGAGGATTACCATTAAATAAATCAACCACATCGTCAACTAAATCATACTTAATAATAGGCCAACAATGCTAAAAAAATTTAGTATAGCCTTCTGGGCCAGCAGCAGAATCAACCTTCATATTATTAAGAATTTGACCAATCTCTGCTTCCGTAGGGACCATAGTAACAAGTGATTATCATCACTGGTAATTGTTAAGGGAATTAAATGAGAATTTAAGATAGCCTCTAAAGTATGGCTCTTGTTCAAAAAATTTCTAAAGTGATTAGTGATAGAGTCTTTAATCTCATTATTATCAGGGATTCAGTTACCATTGTCACTTTTAAATTTTTTGGACAAAGTTTAAAGCACTCTTTTTGAACAAGAGCATGGAAATATCAGTATTTCTGTCCCCATCAATAATATGTTTACTAGCAGCCTTTTTTTGCCAATAAGTTTCTTCCATATTCTAATAGGTAACTGTTATCTTTCATTTAAATCCGTTTAGAAGAATCAGTCAAAATTGCATTTTGAAGACAACAAACCAATTGTTCCATGTTTTTGATATTAGCAAAGAGTTTTTTAAAATGATGCTTGTTCCACCAAGCAAGGTTTTGTTTAAGTGTTTTAAGCTTAAACCAAAGATGAATCATGCCCTTAACAAAATTATCAGGGTGAAGAGGGGCCATCTAGTTGGTGGAGACAACCTTTAAGAAATCAATGTGCTGAATCCACATATTCTGGAATCTCAAAGAGGTAGAGGAGGAGAGTCTAGTAGAGGGATTTTTAACGGATATCAAAAGAGGAGCATGGTCAGACAAAGTTCTACTCAAATGCTCAACAGAGGTATAAGGCCATTGATTAGTCCAAAGAGAGTTAAAGAGAGTTCTATCAAAGCATTGCCAGAGTCTAGAGTTATGCCAAGTGTAATCCAAACCCAAGTAGCCAATGTCAATAAGGTTGCAATCAAGAATCATATTGGAAAAATCTTCCATGGAATGAATGTTTGGAGAACAACTACCACTTCTTTCAGAGGACGAGAGGATAGTGTTGAAATCGCCCCCAACCAACCAAGGTTTGTTAATAGTAGAAGAAAAAGTTCTTAAATTATCCCAAAGGATGTTCCTACTAGCCCTATTATAAGAAGCATAAACAAAGGAGCCTAGAGTTGAGAAATCACCCAAAGAGATATGGACATTGACAACTTGCTGAAGGTCATAAATGATAGATATATTACTAAATTATTCCAAAAAGATGAAATTTTATTGCTAATATTATAGATGAAATTATTAAAACCTAGCATTCTAGCAACATGGTTGATCTTAGAAGAATGTATGATGGGTTCAATAAGAACCAGTAAAGCAATATTATTAATACGACAGAGACTTCTAACATGGTTATGGACAATGAGGGTCCCAATCCTCAACATTCCAAATAAGTACTTTAAACATAAAGGAAAAGTAAAATAAGCTAAAGAGAAAAAATAGATAATAGGAGGATAAGAAGGAACATAAAATAGTTATTTATGAGATGTGGAACTAGATCTAGTAGATCTTGTTGAGTTATTAGAAAATATTTTTGCTTTTAGTGATTTCTTTTTAAAGATAGATTGAAATGGTATATTTTCGTCCAAAGAATCACCATCCAAAAAGAGACTAGTTGTATTAAGAATGGGGAATCAATCAAAAGCATTTCTAATGATAACTTCCCTTCCTCAATTTTAGTATTAAGGCGAAGTGATTAGCATGCATGTCAATCTAGGGATTAGAAGAAGGAGATGTTGTAAAACCATTTAGAGCACAGATTTCAGGATCAGCTCCATAATTTTTTTTCTAGATTTTCCTCCATCATCAAGTTTCCATTCAAATTAATATTATGGATTACATGCTCCTCCTCATGTTCAACATTCAAAAGAGGCAAGGTAGTCGGAGTAGAGATAATATCTTGAGGAGACAAATTATTATGTAAAGCATGGCTGACATTCAAACCATCATATTCAACATTTTAATCAACATTAGCAATATCATCTGCTTTATTGAAATTTCTTATTATCATCATTGAGCACTTCATTAAGCAAAATAGTTGGTGCTGAGTAGAAATAGGATTCCCATTTTGATTAACCTTAGGCACATAAATAGATTTACTCACTTTATCAGTTGGTAGATTAGGATTGGGATCAATCAAGTTTTTTTTTTTAAGTTGTGGGTGTAAGCACAAAACATTAGAATTATCCATGAATTTTTTCAATGCAGTAAAATAGAAAATTCTCAAATTCAACTTTGTAAATTTTTGTTTATCCAAACTTCTTTAGGGTGCTTTTACCAAAATCGAAAGCAGAAGGTTGGGATCTCACAATGGCGATCAATTTGAAGAGGCTGGCCAAAAAGAGCAAGAAAAGAACTTGATTAACATAGTGAATTCTCATATTAGGGCCAAAACAAGAATAATCAGTGATTCCTCTTTTATATCAAAAAGGGGAGACCACTTTCATTTGACAATTGAAAACAAAATAAGAACATCATGAGAAAACCCTTTAATAATCTATATCATTAGTAAGCTGAATTAAAATGTGCCTTGGATCAATCAAACCAATAGAAAATGTACCTGAAAGCTTAAGAATGTGAAAAATTGAGTGGATATTATCCATATTAGGCCACCACAAAGTAAATTTACCAACTAAAGTGAATTTGTAAGGCTTAGCCAGCTTCTCAACATCATTATCCGAGCACATAATCGTAGGGATGCCATGAAATGAGGTCGATATCAAATTCACCGAATCAGTAGGGGAAAGGCTCTTACCAGAGAGAGCATCCTTAAAGGATTTAACAACAGGTAAAGTAGAATGAGCTTTCGGATCCATAAATCCCATTGAATCAGATGCCCTATGCACCACCTCCATGAAGGAACCATTTGGTAGGCTGGTTCAACAAGACCTGAGCATCATGGCATTAATAAACGAAAAAAAAATCGATCAAAATGGGTAAAATAAATCAGACTGCAAGGAAACATGATTTAGAATGAAAGAAAAAACACAGTCACCAGAGAGCGCCTTAGAGAGGAGAGGAGAGGGGAGTCGGGTTTAGGGTTTTTTTTTATTAAATTTTTTTGTTTTTTATTTTTGGTTTTGTTTTTGGTTTTTTTTTGTTTTTGGTTTTTTTTTTTTTTTAGTTTTGGTTTTTTGGTTTTTTTTGTTTTTTTTAGTTTGTTTGGTTTGGGTTTTTGGTTTTGGTTTTTTGGGTTTGGTTTTGGTTTTTATTTTTTTTTGTTTTCTTTTGTTGGTTTTGGTTTTTTTGGTTTAGGTTTGGGTTTGTTTTGTTTTTTTTTATTTGGTTTTTTTATTTTGGTTTTATTTTGGTTTTTTTTTAGGTTTTATTTATTTTGGTTTTGTTTCTTGTTTGATTTTTATTTTTTTTTTTAGTTTGTTTTGGGTTTATTTTGGTTTTTTGGTTTTTTTGGTTTTTGGTTTAGTTTTTTTGGTTTTTTGGTTTTTAGTTTTTTTTTGTTTTGTTTTATTTTGGGTTTTTTTTCTTTTGGTTTTTTATTTTATTTTGGTTTCTTTTTTTTTAGTTTTTTTAGTTTAGTTTTTTTAGTTTTTTTGGGTTTGGTTTTTTTGTTTGGTTTTTTGTTTTAGTTGGTTTTTAGTTTTATTGGTTTTTTTTTTGTTTTAGTTTTTTTTGGTTTTTTGGTTTAGTTTTATTTTGGTTTTGGTTTTTTTTTGGTTTTGGTTTAGTTTTATTTTGTTTGGTTTAGTTTTGGTTTTATTTAGTTTGGTTTGGTTTTTTCTTTGGTTTATTTTGTTTGGTTTGGGTTTTAGTTTTATTTGTTTGGTTTTGTTTATTTTGGTTTTATTTTGTTTGTTTGGTTTATTTATTTTGTTTTGGTTTTGGTTTTTGTTTTGTTTATTTTAGTTTGGTTTTTTGGTTTTGTTTGTCTGGTTTTGGTTTTATTTTAGTTGGTTTTACTTTGGTTTAGTTTTTTTTTGGGTTTGATTTTGGTTTGGGTTTGGTTTAGTTTTAGTTTGGTTTTGTTTTGTTTTTTTATTTTAGTTTTGGTTTTTTGGTTTTGTTTAGTTTTGTTTAGTTTTAGGTTTGGGTTGGTTTTTTGGGTTTGGTTTGGTTTTGTTTTGTTTTTTGGTTTTATTGTTTTATTTAGTTTTGGTTTAGTTTAGGTTTTTTTTAGTTTAGGTTTAGGTTTTAGGGTTTAGGGTTTAGTGTTTAGGGTTTTAGGGATTAGGGTTTAGGATTTATGGTTTTTAGGATTTAGGGTTTAGGGTTTAGGGTTTAGGGTTTAGATTTTTGGTTTAGGGTTTAGACTTAGTCTAGGATTTAGGGTTTTTGGCTTTATTTTTTAACTAAAAATAAATTCAAATTCAATATTTCTTCTTTTTGATTTCATCAACAAGGTAACACACTGTTGACCTCACTTTTGAGTGAGTTCTCAACCTCCTCTTCTTATACCCTGCAACCTTCTAGACACTATGATTTTCTTAGTCATAAGACACTTCTAGAGATTATGTGAACACATGACCTAAACCTAGAGACTTAGAAGGGTTAATCATAAGATTAGGCCATGATTTAGGGACTTAGGAAAATCACCAGCCCTATAGCCTAAACCCAATCCATGCACACCTTCTTAAATTCAATTCAAATCCAAATTTCCAACCAAAACTCAAACTCAATTTCAAATCCAAATCCAAGTCCAAACTCAATTCCAAATGATTGAAACCAAGATCAAATCCAAACTTGAAATCCTTCTTAAGCCCTTTAATCAACCTTCATGAACATAGCCAATATTCCATCCTATTCAATCTAAACTCAATTGATTTTCTTATAAATCAATTACACCTTCAATTATCTTCTTAAATAGAAATAAAATATAAATTCAAATAGCCAAAACCAAATCTAAAATCAAATCAAAACCTAATTTAAACTATTTAAGCCATTTCCTTGAACTTGGCCAAAACCCATCTAAATCAAGCCAAAATCAATAGATTTTCTCTTGAATCAATAATTCCTTCAATCACTATCTAGATATAAATAAAACCTACAATCATTCAATCAAACCAACACCAAAACCTAGCCCATTTTATGTGAAATATTATAGTGAACCAAAACTCATTTGAATCCAAACAAATTGTAATTGAATTTATATATCAATCTCAAATCTATATATATAAACTCAAATAAATCAAGCCAACTAAATCCAATTAGTTCACTTGACCCAAAGTGGCCAATTTGACCTACATGAACCAAAATCCAATTCAATCCAAAGTGATTAAGCCAATCCAAACTTCATGTCATGATTATTGATCAACCTAGGATGATCAATTGTTATAAACTGGGTCAAACCAAGTCAACCTAGCATGTTGACCTAGTCAACCCTTTAGCTAATATGAATCCAAACTAGCCAAATTGCAACCTAAGCCAAATCCATCAATACTAATGATTCAAATCAACCCAAAATCAATATTTAAACATGACTTGACCTTCAATTGAGCCAAACCTAGCCCAATTGGCCCTCTTGACCCAAGTTGACCCAAATTGACATAAAGGGGTCAAATTAGACTAAACCCAAATTAAATCCAATTTAAATCAAACCAAAGCATACAATCCTCTCCAAATAGTCATATAAACTTGACATAACCCTTTGTTTGACCAATTAGTTAGCTAACCCACATTTGACCCAAATGGGTCAAATTGTGCCAAACCTAACCAAATGAACTCCAAATGACATGAAATTTGGTCCAACTCACTTTTGACTCATTCTAAATCTGCTAAAATCAAATTCAATGCTAAATGATCACTCTACCCTTAGGCTAAGGGTATCACATAAGACAAAACACCTATGTAAATGGTCATTTCTCTTCTTGGCCACTAGGCATTCATCAATTGTTCCAACTAGGCTCCAAGGACACTGTACAACCTTACCCACGAGGTAGTTGGGTCAGCTATGACTCATGGGAAAGTGAAATTACCTCCCCTCTCCCATTCGAACACTTGGCATGAAGGACCTCCACTTTCCTTTGCTAGGACACCCACTTGTCCTTCATCACCACCTCCCATGCATTGGCCAACCAAGTTAAGCCACCTAAGGAGAATCCTAACCACCCCAAGCCAAGGACACCCACTTGGAGCCAAAATCACCATGAAAGTGATTTTCGACATTGCAAGGAGAGAAAACAGAGAGGCAAAAACTCTTCCTCACACACTCATTTCACTCTCTTAGAGCTTCCAAACCAACCAGCAACCATTCCCACTTGGTTTTTAAGCAAAAGCCATCAAAATCAAGTGAATTCCAATGAGGAAGCATCAGCCATTAGTGGATAAATTATTTCTAAGTGAAGCAAGAGCCCGAACCCATTTTGAAGCTTCTTTTTGCACTTAAGAGTGCGCTCGGATCATCACCACCAAAATCATCCTCGATGAGATAATTTTCAAGAACCATAACCAGCCTTAGGTTCTTTTGTTTATGTCAGTTTTTACTTGATTTTAGGATTTTCTTTAAAATACCCTTGCATTTTTTTTATTTTACATCATCCCCACACATTTTGAGTGATCACCAAAAAATCAAGCCTAAAATGAAGTTTTTTGTTCAATTTTTTTACAAGAATAAAAAAAAATCTTGCCTTAAATAGTGTTCCTTCTGACTCTTCCACTAGATTTCCCGCTAGCCATCTGATATATCGTTCAAGGAGATAGACGACTTTGATCGTATGGATCACACGGCTCAAATCAGTGGATCATGATTTTGATCACGTGGATCACTCGTATCAATTTGGACCATCTAATCCATGATAGATGGTCAGATCTGATATACGCATCCTTGTTCACATTTTTGCTCATCTTCTGATGTGGTACCACACCAGCTAGTCATACGATGCCACGTGGCACCACGTGGTCCAATCAATTCTGCACAGGCGCTGATTGGGTTATGTAAGATATTAGGGATTTTCTTCTTTTAAAAATTACTTTAAAACACATGAAACTTCAAAATTTCAAAAAAAAAATAAAATAAAATAAAATACTTAACTTAAAATTGCAAATAATGGCTCGTTGGATTTGTCTTTCCAAGATGAATCCAATGAATCCAAAATCCCCAAATTTCACTAAATATTTTGAGCTTTAGGAAAAATCAAATTTCATTCATTAAACCAAAAAGACACATCAGATTGATTTGAAAATTTTCAGAAATTAAAAGTGAGCTTAAAATCTACCTACCATACAAATTTCAAGTTAAAAGGATTTTTGGATTGGGAGATATTGCATTTTGAAGTTCAAATAGTTAAAATAAATTAATGGAATTTATAACAATCTTGGAAATTCATTTAAATCACTTAAAACTTTGAAAAATTATATCAAATAAAAGAAAAATCATAAAAATGTAAGTATATATTTGTTTTGAAGGTATTTTAGATGAGATCCAATTAAAATTGATCCCAATTAATTTTAAACTAATTAGGGTTTAATTTGGTCTTAATTAAAAACTTAATTAGCTTAATTACTCTCTAATTACCTAAGTAATTAATCCCAAACTTTTTTGATTGATTAATGGGATGACCTCTACCTAATTTTCTTGGGATTTATTGCTGGTTAATTAGGAAAATTTGTTATCTTAACCTTAATTACTTTCTAATTAATTAACAATTAATTAATATTCTAGATAGTAAGAAAATTAATTAAGCTTGCTAATCATTGTGAAATAGTGAATGGGCATGGGGAATGAGATTGGGAGCTCTTTCCAATCTTTTCCAAAGTCCATTTCACGAAAATTAATTAATTTGGGATTAATTTGTGGTTTAATTCATTAATCAAATTGCTTAATTAATCAATTTGAAACTTTAATCACATGGAATCTTAATATATCAATTCATGGGTAGATTTTTAGGTGTTCAATAACCTAAAGACATTTAAGAAATTTTGGTTAACGCACATGTGTGGGAAAACCATGAAAGTACATAATTAAGTTTCTTAACTTAATTAATCACTAATTGTGAGCCAATTGGATTAGGCCTTTTCATTTCTTAGGTTCATTGCTGATTTAATTTCCAATGTATGTACATATCATGTAGGCTCATAATTACTTGGTTAATTAAATTAAGGCAACATAGGTAAGGGTTAATTAATGGATTTAATGCATAACACAACCTAATTAACCCATGAAATCAACTTAATTATTTTTCATTAAACCAAATTAAATCATAAGCATGGGAATGGGTTAGGTTCAGCAAACTTTCTCTCATTTATTCAAACCAAATCAAATATAAAATTGAAACTGATAATTAAAAGCCTTAGTTTTCTTTAAATTCTTTTATTTTATTTGATTGTACTTAGGAATTAATTTAATTGAATGAAATCACATGTTTATGCTCATTCATTCCTTTCCAATCATGTTAAATGTTGCATGTCATTTGAAATCATACATTCATCTTTTCAAAATTAATTAAATCAAATGGTTTTCCTTTATATCAAGCTTGCATGTGTTGATTTAACTTATAATATGTGTGGCTATTATCACTATTAAATCCAAACATATTTTCCAAAGCTTATAAATGAATGGTTACATATGTTATGAGTGCTAGTTATAAATACATAGAGATGTATGTGATTATAGATTAAATGTATGAAGTGAAGCTCCTTTCCTTTTATTCATGTATTTATTTATGTTTGTGAGAATGTTAATGGGTATATAGTCCGGACATCCCAGGAATACAAGACTTTAGTTAGCGCCAAGGAGGTTATTTGATTACCTCATTCCCTAGTTTAACAATGGCATGTACTCCATTTGATTTAATTCTTATGTATGTCAATACTAAAATTTGGATGAGGCTTTAATTCATATACCTAAATGATTCAATCAAATTAAATATCATTTTTCTATATGATTTTCATTCTCCAAGTTATGATACATGTGTATGTATTAAAGAAAAGTGGTATATAACCTGGACATCTCTAGAATATAAGGTTTTAGCTAGCCCTAAGGAGGCCATTTGATTACCTCACTAGTTTGACAAAGGCATGTACTTGGTTAGGTCTTTTATGCATACATGTGTGTATTTAATTAAAGAATGGTAATTCCTTTTTATTAAAAATACATGCATTTGCAATTGTTCAAGTGATTGAATTAATTGATCATGTGATTTGGAACTTTTTTCTTATATGCATGCATATAAATTTACATATGGTTTGAATGTAATGGTATATAGTCCGGACATCCCGAGAATATGAGGCTTTAGCTAGCCCAAGAAAGACCCATCATGCCTTAAGAGTTCTTATTATTTGATTAGGTCCATTATAGGCTAATAATTTCTATCTTTCTAGATAGTGCATCTTTTTTTAATGTTGTACTCATCATTTCAATAGGTACCCCCTAAGTCCTACGTGGTGTCCCACATCTCAAAAATAAACTAGATTTTTCTGGTGACTTCATTGGGGAGGGTTCCTCTCTCCATCTCTAGTAGCAATTGTTGTCTCCAAACATCGACAGTGGACTTGTATTTTATATGGGTCCTAGACTGACTTTCTTTTCATTATCACTTAGCCTATTTCATCCTTAGGTTGAGCTAGCTAGCATCCTTTAGATTTTAAGACCTTAGTCCATGTAGGTCTTAAAACCCCTATTATGACCCCCAATAGGTAAAATAATTTTGAATTAACTAAAGAAGATATTTAAAAATTTAGAACCTCTTTACCATTCTCTTGGTGAGGCAAGGTTCATCTCATACTTAAGAAAATAAATTATTTGCAAAAAAATATGTACTTTCAAAAGCACTTCTCAAATTAAAATTCACATGATAAAAGATCTACATTTAAAGATAACCAAACCTCATGCAACAATATCCATGATTGTTGCATGGAGGTTTTTCAAAATTTAAAATCAAATAATTTTAAAATCCTTTTCCAAATATATCTTGAATAGTAATCTCCATTCAACACACCTAAGCTTGTTGAATGAAGATTTTATTTTCAAACAAGATCGTGACATAAAATTGAAATTTCATTTAGCAAATCCTACATGTGCTAAGTTGGAATTTCTCTTTTCAAAAGCAACATCACACAGAAATATTTCATCTTCAAAAACCAAAAAGAAAAATATAATTGATTTCCATTTAACATACCTAAATTTGTTAAATGGAAGTCTCATTTTCAAAATCACAAGAAATTAAAACACATTTGAGTTCCATTTGATATACCCAAATTTGTCAAATGATAATTCTCTTTTTCAAAAACAAAAGCAAATTGGACTCTACTTAACATACCCACATTTGCTAAGTAGAGTTCCTCTTTTTAAAATAACAAAAAAAATCAAACACACTTGAACTCCAATTGACATACCCAAATTTGCTAAATGAGAGTCCCACCTTTTCAAAATTAAAAATAAATTGAACTTTATTTAACATACCACATTTGTTAAATAGAAGTTCTCCTCTTTCAAAATAAAATAAAACAAACTCATCAAACACACTTGATCCCTACTTAACATCCCAAATTTGTTAAGTAAGGGTCTCTTCAAAATCAAATCAAAATACATCAAACACATTGGGCTTCACTTAGCATACCTAAATTTTCTAAGTAAGGATCCCATTCAAATCAAATTCAATAAATCAAACACATGACACACATCATCATAGACAACAAAAATGTTTTCAAAAAATGTTTTCAAACATGCACTTAAATCTCATTTAGCATACTTAAATTTCCAAAGTGAAGATTCCAAAATCAAATCCAAAATAAATTCAATTGACCCTCCATTTAACATACCAAATTTGTTAAATGAGGGTCCCAAACATAAAATCAAATTCAAATGTGACCCAATGGAAGCATCAATTAAGAGCCTCTCTAAAATATTTGAACTCCATTCAACATACCCAAATTTATTGATTTAAATCAAATTCAAAGTCTCTCCTCCAAAAAAAAATTCAAAATTTCTCCAATATTTGAACACCATTTAGCATACCTAAATTTGTTAAATGAGGGTTCCAATTCAACAATCAAATCAAGTAAATAATTCAAGTCAACAAAATTCAAGCAAAGGATTGATATGGTTCTCTTTCCAGCAATGCAGAGATTCCAGCCCTCACCACCATCAGTAGAGTGGAGGTGGCAGACAAGAAGCCACTTCTTCAGTTTGACCAATAGTTTGATTCTAAGTTTCCCTAACCAAAAAAGCCATAAAAGTTCCTTCAAGAGCCAAGAATAAGATAAATAAGGATTTTTGAGTATGTCTTATCCATTCTAGATAAGTATGACTCAAATTATTTGAATCCTAATTCCCAAAAGAAGACAACTCTCAAAATGATAATCACAATAACGATCGTAATCCATAAAATAGTATGATGGACTTGATGTCTTTAAGGATTCCAACTCAGGTGGAGGTACCCCCATTCCAAACATTCGTGGTGTCACTATCGACAAAGAGTTAGAATCACCATATCTAATAGAAGAAATTTTGGGCACCATGAAAGAGTAGGTACACATCAATTATACCACTCTTTTAGAAGATATCACTAAAGTTAATAGTAGTGGTGGTCCTACCACTTTGATCAACACCATAAGAAGAAGCAAACCTCATTGGAAATAATCAAATTCTAAATCCTTCTTAAGATACACCTCACAATCCAAAATAAGGGCATCAAACTATTTTGAAGGTTAATCATAAGGTCCTAAACTATCTTGGAAGGTTGCCTAGCTAAAAATAATGCGCCTCACCTTCTCTAAGGAGATATAGGAGTGTTTAATTGGAACTTAACCTAATTCTTCCTTGCCTAGTTAGTGGCAACCTTCTCAAGTCTTACTCAACATAGAATATCTTATGGAAAAGAAAGGCAAGAAATCCCCTATAGAGAACACAATATAAACAAAGACTCAAAAAAAGAACAAAAAGGAGAGATAGAAAAAATGAAACAAAAAGAGAAAAGAAAGAAAAAAATGAATGAAAAAAAAGAGAAGAAGGGAAAGAAAAGAATAAAAAGAGAAAAAGAAAAGCACCAATAATACACATTGATTTGGAATCCAAAGGATAAATCATGTGTACGAGGTGTAAATTAAAAGAAAAGAGAATATATATATATATATATATATATATATATATATATATATATATATATATATATATATATAATAAATTTTGAGTCTACTTTTGACAAGTCTTTGGAGTAGATAAAAAACAAAAGTTCTAAAAGGATAACTCATGAATGATATGACTAGAAACTTAGTGGGTATGCTAGCACATTGACTCCAATTCTACTATCTCATGATATTATTATAGGATTGGAAGTTAAGAGTTGCACCTAATATATATATATATATATATATATATATATATATATATATAATGAGATACAAAAATTCCACTTCATCTCTTTCTTCAAGCTCGAAAGAGGGTTCAACATTTGTAGATAAACCTTCAAATGAAGTAATAAAATCATTATTTGGCAAGTCCACTTACTTTGTTTAAAGAATTTAGAATACTTTCAAGTAGAGGATACACTCCCTGAAGTTGAGACGAAAATTAGATCATCAACCAATTAGTTTTAAGAGATTAACCTTAGAACATAAAGGTAGTCCACCCACCCTCCAAACATCTATATTTGATAAATTAGAAAGAAAATGCCAATGACTTAGTTAGGTTACTTTTGTAGTTTAAAGACTACTTTATCTGAGACCATAATGAAGTGCCCAATACATCTCTAAAGGTAGCAGTCTATAAACTCAAAATTGAACTTATTGCTATTCCTACTTTGCAAACTTTTGATGTGAACAATTGCACTAAGAAGAGATCAAAGTTTGAAGTAAACCTTATTGAAGAATAAAGATGCTATTAGGATTACCCAACATTATGCCCAATCAAAAGGAAGGACATTCAAATCCACACATACGTCGATTCTGAAGAATTCAGTTAGGAATGTCTTGAAGATGAATCCACATTACCTATTTCAAATTTGATAGCAAGCATAGCCTCTTTATATGCGGTCTCCTCATTCAAGGATGGGTTGAATGATGCTATAGAATGAGAGGTCATTTGCACTTATAATTTTCATTGGAATTTACAACTACAAGGACATGTCTTTCTTTGGTCACTAGGGTTGAACAAAAAGGAAGACCATCTTTATGAAATGAGTAGTTGTCTTCGATTGATTATTACACTACAGCTTGAAGTTGAATCCCCTAAAGCATCATGGGATAACAAGGATTGATCTCAGAGAGATTAAAGTGACATTAGAGATGCAGCCTCCAAGATTTTACTTAACAGGAGAAAGATTTCATTTAATGTTGAATATAGATGGTTTAAACTCTTTCAAAGTTAGTCTATCTTAAAACTTTTTAAATCAAGATTCTACTTCTGATCGTTGAAAGGCATACCTTAGTGCTTCAAAGGATGGAAAGTAGTTTAAACAATTATGATATGGGAGTGCCCGATGCTTCCAATCAATGGGATCTATTTAAAGAAATGCTATCCTTAAAATCATGTTTGAAAATAATTATCATCAATAAAAATCCTATCTTTCCATTCATCAAACCCCTTCTTCATTTGAAGCATTATTTGTTTATTTGTGAATCTGCCATGATGTGTTTAGGATAGGTGTAAGATAACCCAAGCAGCATCCTATCCTTCATCAACACAAACACAATCTACACACGATTCTCCAGTGCTATTAGGAGGCATCTTATTTTGACTAGTACAATTAAGTTAGGTGTAAGAGAACACAAGCAACATTCTTTCTTGGTAGAGTCACATTGCCCCTCTAGCACCATTTCATCTATTCTTCGATGAGTTTAGGATAGGTGTAAGGAACCCAAGTGGCATTATATCCTTCATCAACACAACACAAACACAAACTACACACAATCACATGAACAAATACATCTTTTTATCTCGCTACATTGATGTGGGATAACGCCTCTTACTTATTAGTCGCTCTAGGTCGATGTTACCGCTAGTGAATCACCCAATTGGTCCCTTATTCAGGAAGATGTAAGTTTGCTATGCTTTTCATTCTCACTTAATCTTTACACACTAATGAGCACCTTGTTAGCATGGTAGGCCTTACTATGCGGTGTTTACCCTCATGTTGGCTCCATTTAAGAAGGTGTAAGTACTTCTTCTACTTAAACTAGCCATCATGAACTGACTTGGTTGAGTATATCGATAAACACACATACACATCTTTTGACTCAAGCTACTTTGATGTGGGATAACGCCCCCTATGGCACTCACTCATTAGCTGCTCTAGGTCAGGCTGAAGTGCTACCCCACTAGTGCGTCACCCTAGTGGTACCTTATTTAGGAGGATGTAATTCTACTATGCTTTCCTTCCTGACTTGGCCATTGCACACCAATGAGTGCCTTGTTAGCATGGCAGGCCTTTCAGCGTGGTCGATAAGCTACCTTCATATTGGCTTCATTCAAGAGGATATAAGTCTACTATATGCTTTCTTTTTGGACTAGCCATCATGAACTGATTTTGTCAATTAGTGGATTAGGGTCAGCCCCCAGTGGCACCTTTATTCTTGATTAGTCTAGTCCTTCTTTGTGACTCCTTACTTAATAGTCGACCTTAGGTTGGGTTCAACTTGTTATGCCAACAATGGGTCACCCTAACAGTTGTTCCTCACTTCGAAAGATGTAAGTTTTCTATGATTTCTTCTTAAGTACAACTGTACAAATGATGAGCTCTAGTCGATAGCACCCAGTGATGGTAGACTATCGTTACACCGTCACTTTAGGGAAATATAAGTCTACATGCCTTCTTGTTAGACTAATTATCACACATCGACAGGCACCTTAGGTGGTTGGTGTTTGCTATGTCGACGAACCCACCCGATGGATACACCACTCATGATAGATGTAAGTCTGCTATGCTTTCTCCTTGAGTTGGCCACCGTACACTTATAAGCTTTCTTATTTATAGGGTCTAGGATAAAGCCCCTAGTGGTACCTCCACTGTGGGCACTCTATTTGGATCACGTCCTTTGCGACCTCATTTTGACACTACCCAGGTTACTACTGGATTGGACAATCCCCCTTTCCTAATAACCACCCCTGTTGTTGGATATTCTATTTTGCGGATGCATAGATTCTCCTTTGGTCCAGCAAATCTAAGATATGTCTAGCCACATAGTCCCTTCTCGCAGTGCTCCTCCATCAACAGGTCCATAGAAACAAATTATATATATATATATATATTCTAGTGGATTAGAATTAAGGCCCCAACACACCTTTCCCAAGCAGGCATCCTATCTTTAGGACAGTGTTAGCAAAACTCCCTATAGGAATCGCCTGAGTACTCATGAGTTGAGATAAGTTCTCCATGGCACTCTCTCATTAGTCACCCTTATGTTATGTTCAATCTATTATTTCACCAATAGGTTATCTCAGTAGTCATCCTAGCTTTGGAAGATGTAAGTCTGCTATGCATTCTTTCCAGCACAACCGTTGCACACCGATGGATAGCCCTAGGTTGAGTTCAATTTATTGCTCATCCAATGGGTCACCCCAATGATTGTTCTTTGCTATAAAGATGTAAGTCTGCTATGCTTTATCCAACAAAGCTGCTGCACATCAAAAGGCACCCCTTAAGTCAGATAGTCTTACCATTCAGCCCATAAACTATCCCTTTGGATTGATAAATCTAAGATAGGCCAAGGCCGACATTGCCCCTTCTCAGTGCGGTCCATCATACACTGATGGGATCCATTAAATGAAATTAAAGCTAATGAAAATAAACCAAATATAATTAAAACAAATAAATGAAATTAACAAAATTAATCTTGACTACTTTTTAGTTGGCATAAGTCCTCCAGCAGCATTCACTTAGTAGTCGCCCCAAGGTCGAGTTTGATTTATTGTGAATCCAATAGATCACCCCAACAGTTGATCCCTGCTTTGGAAGATGTAAGTATACTATGTTTTCTTCCAAAGTACAGCCATTGCACACCAATAGGCAACCCTTTAAGTTAGATAGTCCTACCTTATGGTAGACAATCCCTTTGGATTTGTAAATTTGAGATAGGTCAAGGCCGACATAGCCCCTTCTAATTGGATCCATCGCACACGGATAGAGTCCATAATAAACTAAATTCAAAACCAACTTTCCCAATGGAGTCAATTTAAAACATATCAAACAAACTAAACTTCTCCTTAGCGAGGCACAAATCAAATTAATCTCCCTAGTGGGGCCATATGAAATATCATCAAACTTTATGCTGGATAGCTGAACGCTTCCCCTATCAAAGGCTCACATTCCCAATTTCTAGCAGATTATAGATTCTTTCCCCGGAGGATACACACCCAAACAAAACATATTCACAATCAAACTCAAATTCTTATCCCTAGTGGATAGCTTGAACCTGCTTCCCTAGTGGAAGATTCACATACTCAATCCCCACAGATTCCATCTAGCTCTCTTAGGCCCTTTGCATAAAGAGAGTTGCTTTGCACTAAGATTGTAATTCTATATACCTTTCAGGTTTAGGTATAGATTGTTTTCATTAGTGTTTATAGTCTTTTGGACATTGTTGATCATCTCGATCAATGCCAATATGTGTGGTGTGCCTTGTTAGTTACACCACACCTATTGGGGTCCTTTATTGACCACACTATTGGAGTGAGTTCTCAACCTCCTCTTCTTAGACCTAGAAACCTTCTAGAAACTAAGGTTTCCTTGGTCATAAGACACTTCATGTAGTAGTGAACACTTAACCAAAGCATTTAGACTTAGAAGGGTTAATCATGAGATTAGGTCATGCCTTAGGGACTTTGGAAAATCACCTACTCTATAACCTAAACCCAAAGCATGTACACCTTTTTAAATTCAATTCAAATCCAAATTTCCAACCGAACCTCAAACTCAAATTCAAATCCAAATTCAAGTCCAAACTCAATTCCAAATGATTGAAACCCAAGATCAAATCCAAACTTGAAATCGTTCTTAAGCCCTTTAATCAACCTTCATAAACTTTGCCAAATTTTTATCCAATTCAATCTAAACACAATTGATTTTCTTATAAATTAATTTTACCTTCAGTTATCTTCTCAGATATAAATGAAATATAAATTCAAATAGCCAAAACCAAATCTAAAATCAAATCAAAACCCAATTTAAACCTTTTAAGCCATTTCATTGAACTTGGACAAAACCCATTTAAATTAAGCCAAAATTAATGGATTTTCTATTGAATCAATCATTCCTTCAATCATCTATCCAAATATAAATGAAATCTACAATCATCCAGTCAAACCAAAATCAACGCAAGTTAAACCCAACCTAACCTATTTTACTTGAAATATTCAAATGAACCAAAACTCATTTGAATCCAAACCAATTGCAATTAAATTTATATATCAATCTCAAATCTATACATAAACTCAACTAAATCAAAATCAACCCAAAGTCAAGTCAATTAAATCTAATTGGTTCACTTGACCCAAAGTGGCCAAATTTGACCTACATGAACCAAAAATCAATTCAATTCAATTAAAATCAAAGTGAATTTAGCCAATTGTTGATCACATTAGTATGATCAATTGATATAAATTGGGTCAAACTAAGTCAACCTAGCCTGTTGACCAAGTCAACTCTTTAGCCTATATGAACCCAAACTAGCCAAATTGCAACCTAAGCCAAAACCATTGAAACCAATGATTCAAATCAACCCAAAATCAATATTTAAACATGTTTTGACCTTCAATTGAGTCAAACCTAGCCCAATTGGTCCTCTTGACCCAAGTTGACCCAAATTGACATAAAGGGTCAAATTAGACTAAACCCAATTTAAATCCAAATTAAATCAAATCAAAGCATACAATCCTATAAAAATAGTCATATGAACTTGAGCTAACCCATTTTGACCCATTTTGACCTTGAGTCAAATTGAGCCAAACCTAACCAAATGAACTCCAAGTGACATGAAATTTGGTCCAACTCACTTTTGATTCATTTCAAATCTGACCAAATCAAATTCAATATCAAATGACCACTCTACCCTTAGGCTAAGGGTATCACATAAGACAAAACACCCATGTAAATGGTCATTTCTCTTCCTTGGCCACTTGACACTCATTCATTGGACCACTTAGGCTCTAAGGACATTGTCCAAACTGTCCTAAGAGGTGGTTTGGTCAGCCATGACTTGTGGGGAGGTGAAATCGCCTCACCTCTCCCATTAGTACAGTTGGCATGGAGGACCTCCACCTCTGTTTGCTAGGACACCAACTTGTCCTTCATAGCAGCCACCTCCCATGCCTTGGGAAACCAAATTAAGCAACCTTAGGAGAATCCCAACCACCCCAAGCAAAGGACACCCACTTGGAGCCAAAAATCACCATGAATGAGGTGATTTTCAGCCATTGCAAGGAGGCAAAAAATAGAGAGGAAAAAACTCTTTCTCACACACTCATTTCACTCTCCTAGAGCTCTCAAACTAACTAGCAACCATTCCCACTTGGTTTTTGAGCAAAAACCATCAAAATCAAGTGAATTCTAGTGAAGAAGTAGTGCCCATTGGTGGATACATTATTCTTAAGTGAAGCAAGAGCCCGAACTCATTTTAAAGCTTCATCTTGCACTAAGGAGCACACTCAGATCATCACCACTACCAAAAATCATCCTCGGTGAAAATTTTTTTAAAAACTATAATTGGCCTTAGGTTCTTTTGTTTGATGGTTTTTGCTTGATTTTAGAAATTTCCTTTACATTACACTTGGATTTTTTTTTTGTTTTACATAATCCCCATGCATTTAAAGTGATGTTTAGTGAAGATTGCTAGAAAATTGAGCATTAAATGAAGTTTTTCATTCAATTTTTCATAAGAATTGCAAAAATCCTACCCGAAATAGTGTTCCGTTTGCCTCTTCTGCTAGATTGCCCGCCAGCCATCTGATCTCCTATTCAGGGAGATGAACTACTCAGATCGTGCGGATTGCGTAGTTCTAATAAATGAATCATGTGGATCGTGTGTATCGATATGAACTGTTCGATCCGTGATCAGACGGTCAAATTTGATCCATGCATCCCTATCCACATTCCCACTCATCTGCTAAGGCAGCCGCACGATGCCACATAGAATTGCGTGGTCTAGTTAGTACTGCGTAGGCGCTGACTGGGTTAAGTAAGAAATTAGGGATTTTTTACTTTTTAAAAATTAATTAAAAATAACTAAAACTTCAAAAATTCATAGAAACTAAAATACTTAACTAAAAATTTAAAAATAAGGGCTCGTTGGATTTGTCTTTCCAAGAGGAATACAATGAATCCAAAAGCCCCAAATTTTACTAAATATTATGAGCTTAATTTAAAATTTAGGGAAAATAAAATTTCATTAATTAAAATAAAAAGATGGATCAGATTGATTTGAAATTCTAGAGATAAAAATTGAGCTTAAAATCTGCCTTCCATAAAAATTTCAAGTCAAAAGGATTTCTAGATTCGGAGATATTGCATTCTCAAGTTCAAATAGTTAAAATAAATTAATGAACTTTATAAAAAAAATAAGAAAAATCATTTAAACCAGTTGAAACTTTGGAAAATTATAAAAATCATAGAATCATAAAATGCAATTATATATTTTTTTGAAGGTATTTCATATGGGATTCAATTAAAATTGATCCCAATTAATTTTGAATAGTTATTAAGGCTTAATTTGAGTTTAATTAAAAACTTAATTAGCTTAATTACTCTATAATTACCTAAGTAATTAATCCCAAACCTTTTGAGATTGATTAATGGGATGACCTCACATTTTTCTTGGCTTTATTGCTTGGTTAATTTGGGAAATGGGTTATCTTAACCTTAATTACTTTCCTAATTAAGTAAGTAATTAATTAATATTCTATTCATTGAGAAAATTATTAATTAAGCTTGCTAATCATTGTGAAATAGTGAATGGGTATGGGGAATGAGATTGGGACCTTTTATGGAAATTAATTTAGGATTAATTCATTAATTAAATTGCATAATTAATCAATTTGAAACTATAATCACATGGAATCTTAATTAATCAATTCATTGGTAGATATTTAGGTGTTCAATATCCTAAAGACATTTAAGGAAATTATGGTTAACCCACATGTGTGGAAAAACCATGAAAGTACTTATTTAAGTTTCTTAACTTAATTAATCACTAATTGTGAGCCAATTGCATTAGACCTCTTTCATTTCTTAGGTTCATTACTGATTTAATTTCCAATGTATGTACATATCATGTTGGATCATAATCACATGGTTAATTAAATTAAGGCAACATAGGTAAGGGTTAATTAATTAATGGATTTAATGCATAGTACAACCTAATTAACCCATAAAATCAACTTAATTACATTTCATTAAATGAAATTAAATCATAAACATGAGAATGGGTTAGGATCAGAAAACTTTCCCTCATTTCTTCAAACCAAATCAAATATGAAATTTAAAGTGATAATTAAAAAGCCTTGGTTTTCTTTAAATTCTTTTATTTGATTTGATTATCCTTAGGAATTAATTTAATTGAATGAAATCACATGTTTATGCTCATTCATTCCTTTCCAATCATGTTAAATGTTGTATGTTATTTGAAATCATACATTCATCTTTTCAAAATTAATTAAGTCAAATGGTTTTCCTTTATGTCATGCTTGCATGTGTTGATTTAATTTATAATATGTGTGGCTATTACACTATTAAATCTAAACATATTTTCCAAAGCTTATAAATGAATGGTTACATATTCTATTAATGCTAGTTATAAATACATAGGGGATGCATTTGATTATAGCTTAAATGTATGAAGTGAAGCTCCTTTCCTTTTATTCATGCATTGATTTATGTAAGTGAGAATGTTAATGGGCATATAGTTTGGACATCCCAGAAATATGAGGCTTTAGTTAGCCCCAAGGAGGTCATTTGATTACCTCACTTACCTGGTTTAATAATGACATGTTCTCCATTTGATTTTATTCTTATGTATTTCAATACTAGAATTGGATGAGGCTTTAATTCATATACATAAATAATTCAATCAAATTGAATATCATTTTTTTTTGCATAATTTTCATTCTCCAAATTATGAATACATGTGTATGGATCTAGGAAAAGTGGTATAAATTCTGGACATCCCAGGAATACGAGGCTTTAGCTAGCCTTAAGGAGGTCATTTGATTAACTCACTTCCCAGGTTTAACAAAGGAACATACTTGCTTATGTCTTTTATACATACATGCATTTTTAATTAGAGAATGGTAAACCATCCTTTTTATTAAAAATGCATGCATTTGTAATTGTTCAAGTGATTGAATTAATTGATCATGTGATTTGGAGCTCTCTTTCTTACATTCATGCATGTAGATTTACATATGGTTTGAATGTAATGGTATATAGTTTGGACATCCTAGTAATGTGAGGCTTTAGCTACACCTAAGGCTTAAAAAACTGGTTTCCATCTTTAACATTGGCATTTACGTCATGGATCATCTCTTGGTCTAAAAGAACATTATCAAAAATGGATCTCCCTTTAACAAAATCGGTTGGATTTGGGGAGATAATTTTAGAAAGCAAGATAACCAAGCTTCTAGCAAAAATTTAGAAATAAGTTTATTAAAAAAAGAGTAAAGGATAATCGGCCTAAAATCACTCCAAACTTTAGGATTGTCTTCTTTAGGAATTAAAATAATGGAGATGCTAGCAAAATATTTAGGAAGGGTACTACCCTTAATGAAATCAAGGACATCTTTAGCTAAGTCCTCTTTAATGATAATCCCACATTTTTGGAAAAAAAGGGTAGTATAACAATTAGGACTAGCCACAGAGTCTTTATTCATACTCTACAAAATATCAACAATTTTAGACTGAAGGTAAGGAAGAAAGCATAATGTTATCATCATCGAAATAAGATTAGAATAACTTGGTCAAAAATATCATCATAAGCAACATTTATATTCAGAATCTCTTTATAAAAAGAAATAGTAGAATCAATAAGCTCCATTTTATCCAAACACCAAACTCCATCATTAATTTTCATTTTGTGAATGTGATTTATAGCCTTTTCCTTTTTAATAATGGCATGAAAATATTTAGTATTATGATCACCATTAGAGATCCATTTCATAGAAGCTTTTTGCTGCCAATAGGTCTCCACCATGTCTTGAAAACATGTTAACCTATCTTTAGCTTGAGCCAACAAATGAATTTTAGAAGGATCATTAACAACAATGTCTTCCAAAACTATAACCTCATTCTCGATATCTTTGATATTGACAAAAAGGTTCTTGAAATAATGTTAATTCCACCAATTAAGGCATTATTTAAGCTTTTTTAATTTGAACCACAATCTCCTCATCCTAAAAATAGAATCATAAAGATGAAGAGGTTCACCCCAGTTAGTAGCAACATCCAAAAATTTATCATCCATGAGCCACATATTTTGGAAGCAAAAAGGGATAGGGGAGGAGGATTTACTAGCAATAAAATTCATAGTGATAAGCAAGGGAGAATGGTTTGAAATGGTTCTACTTAGGTGCTCCACAGAAGTACTAAAGAGAATATTAATCCATAAATGATTAAAAAGAACTCAACCTAGCTTTTGCTAGAGTCTATAATTATTCTGAGTAATTTGAAACCCACTAAAGCCAATATGAATAAGATGAAAATCAAGGATCATGTTATTAAAATCTTCCACAAAAAATAAGTTCAGAGCATTACCACCAACCCATTTAGAGGAAGAAGAGATAGTATTAAAGTCCCCACCCACACACCAAGGAGCATCAACAGAAGAAGAAAAACTAATAAGATCCTTCCAAAGAAGTTGTCTACCATTTATATTACAAGAAGCATAAACAAATGAGCCAAAACAACACCAATTATCATAAGTAATCTTAACATTCACAACTTCAGATAAATCATCCAAAACCTATAGAACATAGGGACTATTCCATAAAATCCAAATTTTATTGCTCAAGTTAGCAAAAGAATTAGAAAAACCAATCATTCTCGCAACAAAAGAAAAGTTAAGGAAGAATAAAAGATTCCAAAATAGCCTAAAAGGAAACGTTATGAGAATGAACTAAATTTCTAATTCTATTTCTAACATAGAGGGTACCAATCCCTCTCACATTCCAAATTAAGAAAGAAACCATTTATTTTGTAAGAGCTAGATCTAGTAACTCCGCAAAGTTAGGAAACTTAGTTTTGGAGTTTTATTTTTCTTTCTAAAACCATTTGTAATTTAGTAGTCATATCCACAACATCACCATCCAATGAGAGTCAGGGTATGTTTGGAATAAGGTTGCACATTTAAACCATCATTGCATGCCACTTCACCTTCTTCCAAATCATTATTATGTTGAAGTATCAGATTAGAAATTAGTTCAAAATTAGATGATGAAGCAGAAGAAGGATTAGAACCATTTAAAGCACAGGTACCTAATTAGGATTAGAAACTTTATCCTTAGTTTTCTCACCATTCAAGCCCTCATCAAGGATCACATTTTCTTCAATTAAAGGTGGCAAAGAAGGTGAATGGAATCATTTGAGATAAAATCATCATCCATAAGTTTCAAAACATATTATTGTCCATATTATTACCAATATTAGTGGGATTCAAATGTATAGGCCCATTATAAAATAATGCATCCTTATTACCATGACTAACATCCAAAAGCTGATCAGGCTTAAGAACAGTAGCATTGTCCAAAGGAGTAATGGGAGGATCAAGGAAATGACCCTCAACTTCACGTAAAGAGTTATCCATTGGAACAACTATCTATGGTTTAACCAAGGGCACCTTAAGAGTGGGATTAGAGTTATTATGAATGTGTTTGGGTTTCTTAAGGTGAGGGTGAACAACAAAGCAATTCAAAACACCATGACCATGAATTTTGCAATGGGAATAAAAAATAGGAAAAATTCTCAAAATCCACTTTTTGTAAATATCCATATTTCACTAATCCTAGCCAAATTTCCTTTGGAAATTTTTAATTATATCCAACTTGACTAGAATTGACCAACGATGGTTGGTATTAGAAGCGCCATATCAACTTGGATAATCAACAAAGACACATATAGTAAAAGAAACTCATGATTAATGAAATGGACATGCAAATTGGGAAGAGAGATCCAAACCGTAACAATAAGATATTCCTCTTAATATTAAAATGGGGCCTCCATTTTAACAATCGATCGACAATTGAAAACAAAATATGAGCATCGAGAGAAAATTGAGAATAATCTAAGTCATTTGAAAGTGAATCAAGACATGAAGGGAATCATTCAATTCGACAGAAAAGATACCAGAGAGTTTCAAGCTATGAAAAAATGATCTATTATTCTCCAAAGTAGGATGACACAAAGCAAATTTACCCTAAACCTAAAAAAATTGCTTTGCGTCATCCTAACCAAAAAATAAATCTAAACACTTGATGTTTGGATGCTTACATATGGTGTTGCTCCTTGAGACGATTATAACTGAGCCCGCACCTTTTCTTTATCTTATTTTTTCTATCTGCTCCTACTCTTTATGCTTGATTAAGTATTTCATGTTTTGTACTCATCCCTTTAATCATCTTGCAGATCTCTGGCAGGTTGGGAGACTAATGCGGCTGGATTGTCCTGGTTTCAAAAGGAGCAGAGGAAGTTTGTTGCTAATTTCATGGGATTTTTTTTTGTGGATCTCTGTTTCTTTTTTTCTTAGCTTGCTTTCCTTAACTATTGTATTAGTTAGGGTGTTATCTCCTTAGGACTCTTTGTAGCTCTTTGAGCATTAGCTTAGAGATTTACCCCCCCAAGGACTTTGTACCTTTTCTTTGGTAATAAAATTTTCTTAATTTCCTAAACTAACCCTAAATCTAACCCTAAACCTACAACCTAAACCCTAAATCCTAAAAGTCCTAAACCCTAACTTAAATTAACCTAAACCTTAAACTCCTAAACCTAAATCCTAAACTCCTAAACCTAAACCCTAAACCCTAACCTAACTCCTAAACCTTAAACCCTAAACCCTAAACTAAAACACTAAAACCCTAAATTAAACTCCTAAACTAACTATAAACCCTAAACTCTAAACCCTAAAAAAAAACTTAAACTCTAAACTAAAACCTAAAACCCTAAATCCTAAGCTCTAAACCTAAACCCTAAACCCTAAATACTAAACTAAACTCTAAACTCTAAATCTCTAAAAACTTAAAACCTAATGACCTAAACTTAAAACAAAATAACTCCCTAAACCACCCTTCCTAAACCCACTCTACAAAACACAAAACCTTCCACACAAAATACCTAAATAATTAATAAATCTAAATCTAAAATTAAAATAAAGAAACCTAAATAAAACATATTTAAACCTAAAATAAAATAAAATACTAAATAAAATAAATAAAAATCTAAACAAATAAAATAAAATAAACCTGATAAAATAATAAAATAACTTAAGATTAAATTAAATAAACTAAAATAAAATAAAATAAAAATCTAAAAATAAAAAATTAAATAAACAATAAAACCCAATAAAAAAATTAAACCTAAAATAAAATAAAATAAAATATAAAATAATTCTAAACCTAAAACAAATAAACTAAAATAATAAATAAAATCTAAACTAAACCTAAAATAAAACCAAACCTAAAACTAAAATAAATAAAGAAAATAAAAAAAAAAAACCACTAAAAATAAAACTAAAATAAAAACTAAACAAATAAAGAAAACCTAAACATAAACCTAAAATAAAAATAAAACCTACACCTAAAAAATAAAATAAAATAAAATTCAACTAAAAATAAACCTAAACCAAACTAAAATAAAATAAAAAAAAACTTATGCTAAAATAAAAATCTAAATTAGATAAAATAAAATAAATCTAAGTAAAATAAAATTAAAGTAAACTAAAATAAATAAAATATAAACTAAATATACTAAATAAACTAACCAGTTTAGTTTAAAAAAAGGCCTTAAGCCTAAATCCTAAACCCAAACTCTAAACCCTATCACACCTTACTACTTAAACCCACCATAAACCTAACCACAAACCCTAAAGAAACAATAAACCAACTAAATAAAACAAATAAGAATAAAACCTAGCCTAAAACCTACAACTCTGACCTAAACACAAACTGACCTAAACTTTAAACTAAACCAGAAACCTAAACCTAAACCTAAAACATTAAAACCTAAACCTAGAAACTAAACCTAAAAAAAATATAAACTAAATAATAAATAAATACCTAAAACTAAAGAAAATAAAATAAAGATAAATAAAATAAACTAGATAAAATAAATAAAACCTAAACTAAAATAAAAATAAAATAAACCTAAGATATAAAATATAAACAAAATAAAAAAATGTAAAATAAAATAAATAAACCTTAAAATAAAATAAAAAATAAATAAAATAAACCTAAAAAATAAACCTAAAATAAAACCTAGAAAAAAAATAAAAAACTAAACCCTAAACTTAAAACACTAAACCTAAAGAAAATAAAATAAACAAAATAAAATAAACATAATTCTAAAATAATAAACTAAACTAAAATAAATAAAACCTAAACTTAAACCTAAACTAAAAAAAAAATAAACTAAAAATATACCTAAACCTAAAAAAAAAATAATACCTAAAAATAAACCTAAAATAAAAACCTATAAGTAAAACCTAAAAAGAAAATAAAACATTAATAATAAAAATAAATAAAATATAAACCTAAAAATAAAATTAAAATAAAACTCAACTAATAAATAAACCTAAACTATAAATAAAAATAATAAATAAAATAAATAAAATAAAATATATAAAATAAACTAAATAAAATTAAAATAAACTTAAATAAATATAAAATTAAAAATTAAAATAAAAAATAAAAAAATAAACTAAATATACTAAATAAACCTAAACTTACCAGTTTACTTAATTTAAAAGAACTTAAACCCAAAATCCTAAAATCTAATCTGATCAGAAAACACACTTAAAACCCTAAACCACAACCAAACCCTGGCCTAAAACACAAACCTAAAACCTTAAACCTAAACCCTATATCATAAATCTTAAACCCTAAACTAAACTAAACTTAAAGTAATTAAATTAAAAGAAATAAACCTAAACCTATTAAACCTAAACCTAAACCCTAAGAATGGGTTGAACTTGAGGCAAGAACATCCTCAAGCTCTAGATCTGGGCTGTGGAGGCAAAGCGGATCGTGTTATGATAGTGGTGGGGATCTAGTGCTTGAGGATATGGAGGTGGTGGTGGAGCGTGGTTATGGAGTGGGAGGAGCAATGGTGGTTGATCTAGAGTATCTGGAGGATATGCGTGCTCATTTTTTATCTATGTCATCACTTGTGTCTTGAAAAACTTGGTGTGTTACTTGGTTGATGAAATCAAAAAGAAGAAATGTTTAATCTAAATTTTTTATCTATTAAAAAAAATCTAAAAACACTAAACCATAAATTAAAACTTGAACAGTAAACTTAAAACCTAAACCTTAAACCCAAAATCGCAAAATTTAAAAACTCTAAACCCTAAACTCTAAGCCCTAAAATCCTAAACCCTAAACCCTAAACCACAAACCCTAAACTAAACTTTAATCCTAAACTAAACTTAAACCCTAAACTATAAACCCTAAAAATAAAAAAATATAATAAGTTAAAATAAAATAAAATAAACCTGGACCCTAAGCTAACCCTAAACCCTCCACACTAAACCATCATCCCTAAACTCACCCTCTGACCAACACTGAGCCCTAAACCCTAAATGCTAAACCCTAAACTGAGCCCTAAACCCTAAACCACTGACCTGGCCCTAAACCCTAAAAACACCCCACCACAGGCCACAGAACAAACCTAAACTTGTAAAATAAAATAAAAATAAACTCAAGTAAAAATAAACTAAACTAAAAATAAACTAAAATAAAACCTAAACTAAAATAAATAAACTAAAATAATTAAAATAAAATATTAATAAATATACTGATTAAAAATATGAAAATAAATAAAATGAATAAATAAACTAAATAAACTAAAACCTAAACCTACCGGTTTGTTTAATTTTTTTAAAAACCAAAATACCTAAACCTTATCCTAAATTTTAAATCTAAAACCCTGACCCCACCCAACCACCTCACTGACTACCATAAACCCTAAACAAACCTAAACCCACTGGTCCATGGCCTAAACTACAGGCCCAGACCAAACTAAAACCCTAGCCCAAAGAAACCTGAGACCCTACCCAACCCCAACTTAACCCTGAGCCCAAACCTAAACCTAAACCCTAAACCTAAACCCTAGGCACTAAACCTTAAACCTAAAACCTACACAAAACCTAAAGCAGTAAATTATCACAAAAATAAAATAAATCAAAACTTAAAAAATAAAATAAAAAAATCTAAAACTAAAGCCTAAATCTAAACCTAAAAATAAAATAAAATAAAAAAAATAAAGATAAATAAAAAATAAGTAAAAACCTAAACTAAATAAAAATAAAATAAACTTGAATAAAACCTAAAATAAAATAAAACTAAATAAAATAAAATAAAATAGACTTAATAAAATAAAATAACTAAAACCTAAACCTAAAATTAAACCTAAAAATAAAACCTAGAAATAAATAAAAAATAAAACCCAAACCCTTAATAAAAAAATAAAAACTAAACCTAAAATAAAAATAAAATAAGCTAAATTTAAATAAATAAAACCTATGCTAAAACTAAAATAAACAAAACTAAAATCCAAAACTAAATAAAAAATAAACTAAAAGTAAACCTAAACCTAAACTAAAAAATGAAACCAAAAAATATACCTAAAATGACATCCTAAAACTTAAACCCTAAACCCTAAACCCTAAAATGTTAAAAACTGAACTTAAAATAAAATCATATAAACCTAAATCTAAACTAGATAAACTAAACTAAATAAATTAAATTTAAACCTAAAGTAAACTAAACATAAACATAAACCTAAAATTAAATAAAATAAAATTAATTAAAATAAATCTAAACCTAAAATTAAAAATAATACCTAAAATAAATATAAAATAAAATCTAAAACCTAATCTAATAAAGAACCTAAACTAAACCTAAAATAAAAATAAAACTTAAACTAAAAATAAAGTAAAATAAATAAAACTAAAATAAACCTAAAGCTAAACCTAAATCTAAAATTAATTAAAATAAATAAACATAAAATAAATGAACTAAAACTAAATAAAAAATAATAAACTTAAAATAAAATTAAATTAAAATAAACTAAAATAAATAAACTTAAACCACAAGTTTACTTAATTTTTTTTAAAAACCCTAAACCCTAAACCTAAAACCTAAAACCCTACAAAGCATAAAACTAAACCCCCTAAAACCCAAATCCACAAACCCTAAACTAAACATTAAAAACCTAAAAAAAATCAAATAAACTTGAAACTAAATAAAACCTTAAAATAAAATAAATAAAACTAAACCTAAACCTAAACATTAAGATAAAATAAAATAAAAAATAAAAACTAAACTAAAATAAAATAAATAAAAACCTAAACCTAAACTAAGAAAATAAAATAAACCTGTAAATAAAAAACCTAAATAAAATAAAAATTTAAATGTCAAATAAAATAAAATAAAAATAAAATAAAATAAAATAAAATAAAAAAAATAAAATAAAAATAAAACCAAATCTAAACTAAAATAAACTAAAACCTAAAATAAAAATAAAATAACAAAGTAAAATAAACAAACCTAAACTAAAATAAACTAAATTAAAATAAATAAAACCTAAAACTAAATATAATCATAAATTTAAAATAAACTAAACCTAAACTAAAATAAAATAAAAATAAACTTAAAAAATAAAATATAAACCTAAACCTAAAAAATAAAATAAAAATAAAAAAATTAAACTAAAAATAAACATAAACTTAAACCAAACCTTAAAATATACAAAATAAAACCTAAACTAAAATAAATGAGACTAAAATAAAATAATAAAACTAAAATAAAAAAAATAAACTAAATAAAATAAAATATAAAATAAAATAAAAAATAAACTAAATAAACCTAAATAGTTTATAATTTTTTTTTAAAGACTAAACCACAAACCCAAATATTCTAAAACCACAAACACTAATCCTAAATCCTAAACCAAACCTAAACTTAAAAAAAACTAAACCCTAAAATAAAAATTAACCTAAACTCTAAATAATAATAAAATAAACCCTAAATCATAAATCCTAAACTAAAATAAATAAAAAAATAAAGCTAAAAAATTAAACCTAAAGCCTAAACCATAAGCTCTAAAAAAAAAAAAACTAACCTAAATAAGATAACCCTAAAAATAAAATCCTAAAACCCTAATAAAGCCTAAAATAAACCTAAAAAACCCAAATACTAAACCAAAAAAACTCTAAAACCCTAAACCCTAAAAACCTAAAAAGCTAAACATAAATAAAATAAAACCTAAAAATAAGATAAATAAAAAAAATCTAAACTTACATAAAATAAAAACCTAAAGTAAAACCTAAACCTAAACCTAAAAAAATAAAAAAATTAAACTAAACTAAAATAAAATAAACAAAAACCTAAACTAAAAATAAAATAAACCTAGAATAAAAAAGCTTAATAAAATAAAAACTAAACATAAAATAAAAATAAAATAAACTTAAAATAAAATATATAAAACTAAATAAACTTAAACCTAAAAAAAAATAAACCTAAAAATAAAAAACCTAAAAATAAATAAAATTACTAAACTAAAAAAAAAAACCTAAAATAAAAATAAAATAATCCTAAACCTAAACTAAACTAAATCTAAACCTATATAAAATAAACTAAACCTAAACCCAACCTAAACTAAATAAAATAAAATAAAATAAATTAAAATAAAATAAAATAAACTAAAAATAAATTTAAACCTAAACTAAAAAAAAAAATTAAATAAAAAACAAAACTAAATAAAAAATAAACCTAAACCTAAAAAAAAATAAAATAAAATCCTAAACCTAAACCTAAAACTAAAAAAAAAACAAAAAACCTAAACCTATAAAATAAAATAAAATAAAACTCAACAAAATAAAAACCTAAACCTAAAAATAAACTAAAATAAAAACCTAAACTATAAAATAAACTTAAAATAAATAAAAATAAAACTAAATAAAAAATAAACCAAATAAAATAAAAAAAATAAATAACCTAAAATAAATAAAAAATACACTAAATAAACTAAACCTATCTACATAAAAAAAATAACCCTAAACTAAACTAAATAAACCTAAAACCTAAAATAAATTAACCCTAATCCTTAAACCCTAAACCTAAAGCCCTAAACTCAAAACCCTAAAAAACCAAAAACCTAAAACCCAAAACCCAAATCCTAAACCATAAACCCTAAAAGCATAAACCCTTAAATCCTAAATCTAAAATCCTAAACCTTAAACCCTACACCCTAAACCCTAAACCCAAAACCCAAAACCAAAATAAACCATAAACCCCAAAACCCTAAATCTAAACCTAAAGTAACTAAATAAATTAAAATGAACATAAACCCTAAAATAAACCCTAAACCCTAATCTAAACCCTAAGAATAAGAACCTATAAATACTAAACCAAAACCGCATAAAAAATAAACATAAACCTACTATATAAAATAAATTAAATACTAAAACTCTAAGAAATAAAACCCTAAAAAAACCTAAAGAACTAAAATAAATAAACCTAAAGAATAATATGAAATTCAAAATGAGGTGGTTCTCCTGAGAACTAAAATAAAAAAAAAACTAATAAAGATAAAATCTAAGCCTATGCATGCTAAAAACCTAAAAACTTAGCATGTTACTAAATCAAAAGAAAAAATCTAAAATGTAAAAACTAAAACCCTAAACCCCAAACTAAAACTAACTAGACCTAAAACCTAAACTCTAAAATAAACCATAAATAAAAAATAAACACTAAAAATAAAACCCTAAACCTAAAATAAAACCTAACTAAACCTAAACCTCAAACATAAACTAAACCCTAAACCTAAATAATCCTAAACCTAAACCTAAATAAAAAACTAACCCAAATTAAATAAACTTAAAGAAAAATAAATAAATAAACTTAAATAAAAATAAAATAATAAAATAAAACCTAAACTAAAACTAAACCTAAACATTAACCTAAACAAATAAAATAAAATAAAAAACTAAACTAAAATAAATAAATAAAAATAAAATTAAAAATAAAACCTAAATAATTAAAACTAAACTTAAAATAAAAAATAAAATAAGATAAAAATTAAGTAAAATCTAAACCTAAAATAAACCTAAAATAAAATAAAAAATAAATAAAAAATAAAACCTAAACCTAAACTAAAAAAAAAAATAACCTAAAATAAAAAATAAAATAAACTAACCTAAATTAAAATAAACTAAGCTAAAATAAATAAACCTAAACTTAAACCTAAACCCTAACCTAAACCTAAAAAACTTAAAAAACTTAAACCTGTAAATAAAACCTAAAAAAGTAAAATAAATAAACCAAACCTAAATAAAATAAAATAAAAAAAAGAAAAGCTAAACTAAAACATAAACCTAAACTAAAAAATAAAATAAAATAAAATAAATGAAAATAAACTAAAATATAATAAATAAAAAACTAAATTAAACTAAAAAATTAAAATAAACCTAAGAATGAAAAACTTAAATGAAATAAAAACTAAATGTAAAATAAAATAATATAAACCTAACAACAACAACAACAACAACAACAACAACAACAATAACAAAAACAACAACAAGAAGCCTTAATCCACTAGTGGGTGGGCTACAAATCCTTCATTCCATCAGGTCCTATTATGTGTCAAATTCTCATTTAATTCAAGTATACTAAGATCATTTTATACATAAAAGTCTAGGTTACCACCTTTCTAACATAAGAGAAATCTAATGATCTGATCTCCTAATCGAGTCATGGTCTAGACATTTTAGAATAAACCATAAGAATCCCTAATCTTGTCTACCACTAGACCTACAACTTTTTTTTAACATACTATTTTGCATTCTATCTCTAAGGTAAAGCACTATCCACGAGCATCCTCATCTTAGAAAAACTTAATGTTTATTGGCCAACATTATAATAAGTCATAGTGTCTTACCACCATCTTATAAAATTTTCCCTTAGTAAGTGGAACTTTTCTATCACATAAACCTGTATTCCTCCACTTAACCATCCAACTTGAATTCTACTAATAACATCTCCATCTATTTCACCATCATTAAAACCTAAAACTAAACCCACTCTTAAATGACTTAAACCCTAAAGTCATAACACTACCATTAAAACTTCTAAAACTAAAATTACACTCCATAAAAGATCTACTAAATAAAACCTAAACTCTAAACCATAATTCAAGTTTCTAACTACTCTCTAGTCTTAAACAAGAAAATGTCATAAAAAAAAATACACCAAAATCTTCTTGTAAATTAAAACATCCATAACTAAAATAAAAATAAACTAATGTTGATCCTTGATGTAAAACTAAAATAAAAATAAATCCTCCTAAAAGTAAAAGCTATACATATCCTAAACTAATATAAATAATATTAACATTCTAAACCTAAAGAACACTAAATTTAAAAGCTTTCTAAATAATAAATATAAAATCTAAGCTTTAAACCTCTTAACAAATGTATAAAATCCATAAATCTAACTAAACCAAATAAAGAAACTAAAATAAACCTATGCTAAATAATAAAATGTAAATTAACTAATTCCTCTATAATACACCTAAACCTAAAGTATAAAAAAAATAAACTATATCTAAACTAAAATAAATAAAAAAAATAAGAAACTATCTCCTAAAATAAACTCTAAATAATATTAATAAAATAATATAAACCTAAAATAAAATAAAATAAAAATTAAATAAAACCTAAACTTAAAATAAACCTAAAAGTAAAACCTAGAAATAAATAAAATAAAACCCAAACCCTAAACTAAAAATAAAAACTAAACCTAATATAAAATAAAATAAACAAAATAAAATAAACCTAAACCTAAACTAAAGTAAATAAACTAAAAAAATAAAACCTAAACTTAATCCTAAAATAAACTAAACCTAAACCTAAACATAAACAAAGTAAATAAAATAAAATAAACTAAAAATAAACCTAAACCTAAACTAAAATAAAACCTAAAAATAAAAAATCAAACCTAAAACCTAAACCTATAAAAATAAATAAAATAAAAACTTAAACCTAAACTTAAAAATAAAAAATAAAACCTAAACCTAAAAAATTAAATAAAAATTAAACTGAACTAAAAAAACCTACACCAAAATTTAAACGTAAAAAATAAACTAAAATAACAAATCCAAACTAAAAATAAATAAACCTAAAATAAATCAACTAAATTAAACAAAAATAAAAAATAAACCTAAATAAAAATAAAAAATTAAATAAACTAAAACAAATAAAAAAATAAACTAAATAAACTAAATAAACCAAAACCTACTGGTTTACTTAATTTAAAGAAAACCCTAAACCCTCAACCTAAAACCATAAACCCTAAACCCTAAACCCTAAAAAAAGCATAAACCTAAAACCCTAAACCTAAACCCTAAACTAACCCTAAACCATAAACCTAAACTATAAGTCACTATAGCACCTAAGAGGGAGGTGAATTGATATTAAAAATTTTAAAAGTTAAATCTTAAATTTTAAGTTTTAGTAGAAAATTAATTTTAGATTTTATAATGAAAGATATAATTCTTAATGTAATAAAAATAAAAGTACAAGAAGTAAAGAGAGACAATATGCACACAATTTTTATGTGGTTCAGCCAAACCTCAAAACCCACGTCCATGCCACCTCCCCGGCTAGAATCCACTAAATGCAAAATAGCTTATAATAGTACTCTCCTATAGATTACAACCCCTACAATATGTACTCCTACAAAGGGTCAAGTACAACCCCAATATAAATTTTATAGCATGAAAAGAAAAATACAAAATAATAAATTTTGATAAAATAAATATCTCCAAATATACCAAGCTATCCAATTAAAAAAGTGATCTCACAACTTATAAATGATCACTTTATAACTTAAAATTTTGGCAAGATAAAATGCTCACTTAATATTGATAAAAAAAATAAAATAAATATGTTAAAGTGATTTTACTAGGATTTTTATGTTATAATAATTTGTAGACTAATATAAAAATGATTTCAAAATAAATTTGTAATATTTTTTGCACAATAAAATAAATTTTAGTAGAATAATTTATTTTATTTTAACCAAAAGATGCTTTCAATTAATGCAAATGATCATAAATACTTAAATAAAATTAGTATATGATAGATCTAAGTAGGCTAGTAAACTTTTAATTAAAAAGAGAGATCTAGCAAATATGATAATAATTTCAATGCAATAAATTAATTTAAAATGCTTAAAATATACTTCTAAAATAGATCTAAGAATAAATGATCTTTAAAATAAGACTAATGAAGAAATATTTCAACAAACCAAAAGAAATTTGTAAGATAAAAAATTTCAACAAGTTGAAATAAATCTACAACTATCACAAGAGTTTTTCATAAAAAAAATGATTGAAGAAACTTTGATGTGAAAACTTAGACTTTGATGTCCAAAGACAAATCCACCAAAAATATAAATTGGAAAGAATAAATAGATGGTGAAAATAGTATGAACAACTAAAATGGATTAAGATCAAGAAAAACAAACTCAAGTAATTTGAGAAAGCTCTTAGTTGAAGATGTTGAAGCTTCCAAACCAAGGATTTGATCTTGCAATATTTGGAGAATACTAGGAAGGAAAATCTAGGAAATTTTCTCTTAGATTTATTGAAGGGATTTTGAATTTGAAATGACTTTCATGAAGAGAATGAGGGCTATTTATAAGCAAGAAGGTCATTTTGAATTATTTCAAAAAATATATTATTCTAACATCATTTTATCATATAATAATTTAATATTTAATAAAAATATAATTTATATTAAATAAATATTAAATTCAAACTAAAAATTCTACTATTCACATGGGCAAGTCAAAAATAATAAAATATGGCTTTTAATATATTCAAAGCATGTAGCATGCATTCATTATTAAAATTAACTAATGTTTGAAAAGTCATAACAAATTCAATTTTAATCAAATGTGGGTCATGTAACCTATCCAATTAAAGGAAAAAAAAATCCAAGGAATCCATTGGAGATAAAATCAGATATAAATTCCTTGATTATAAAATGACTTTGGCTAAAATATAAAATTATACATATTTTTGTTAATTTTGAAATATGATATTTAAATATTATGATAATTTATATATAATCATATGTTAGTTTCATATAACCTTAAAATTAAATTAAATATTTAATTATATTAAGTATATAAACTAATTACACTTAATAGTCATAATCTATTATCATTTAATTTTTTGAAAATTCAAAGGCTATGTATGAAACAAAGAATTGAATGTTAATTAGATATAGATTTATATAAATTAACCTCATTATCATTATTTCAAATAAAAAAATAATATATTAAGTTGTAAGAAAATTGATTCATGCCAATGAACTCATATGAATTTCTAAGATAGTTATAATTGCATATAACCTAAAATATTGTATCTTGAGCTTCACATTATCCATTTTGATCTATCTTTCATTCTTATATTCTTGCAATTTCCTCAAACATATTGTGAGATGTATTGGATATGTAATTAGCAATTAATTTATCTGAAATGCATAAAACATATATTAGAACATCCAAGCATTCATTTGTTATCATCTAAATTGATTGGATTGAACATGAGGCTCATTAAGCCAACAATCTCCCCCTTTTTGATGATGACAAACTAATGTTGGGTATTGATTTTGATGAAGGTTGACCTTTCATCATAGTTTTGAAAAAAATTTCTCTTAAAACATTTATGCACAAGAGATGAATAATGTTGCTCCCCTAAATGTATGAATGAAATAAACTTAATACTAAGCAACATTTTACTCTTCTCCCCCTTTTGACAATATCAAAAAGTGATCACAAACTACATATAGTTTTAAATATTAGGATCTAACATTCCAAGCATGCATCTACAGAAATGTTCTTCTAGTAATGGTTTTGTAAAAATATCTGCAATTTGTAAATTGGTACTAATAAAATTAATATTAACATTACCTTTCAAAACATGATCCCTAATAAAATGATGTCTAATTTCTATATGCTTTGTTCATGAGTGTTGGATAGGATTTTTGGTTAAACTAATAGCACTAGTATTGTCACACTGAACTAGAATGTGATCTTACTTAATACCAAAATCTATTAATTATTTCTTTAACCAAAGGACCTGAGCAACACAACTACGGCAGCTATGTACTCATCCTCAGGATAAAGCTAAAAATTTTGTTTCCTAGATGACCAAGACATAAGTGATGATCCTAAAATTGATGCTGATGTGGTTTTTTCTACTTTTCATCTAGTAAAATTAGTATCGAATAAGTAACCAAATCACATGATAAAGAATTTTTAGGATACCATAAACCTAACTTAGTAGTGCCTATCAAATATTGAAAGGTATAAAAGTGAGATTCTTTCGGGTTGACTACTATTAAATGAGATTATTTTGGGTTGGTTTGAAAATGAGCACACAAACAAACAACAAACATAATATCAGGCCTACTAACAGCAAGGTATAAAAGTGAACCTATCATACTCCTATAAAGTTTTTGATCAACAGATATTCCTAATTCATCTAAATCCAATTTTTTGGATGGGCTCGTAGGAGTTTTACTAGATTAAAATCTTTTCATGTCAAACCTGTAGAAGCAATTCATTTGTGTTCTTGGTTTGACAGATGAATGTGCCATTTTCTTGTTGCTTCACTTGAAGACCTATGAAAAAAAATAAGTTCTCTCATCATAGATTCATTTCAAACTCTTTAGACATCAAAGATGAGAACTCATGGCATAAAGATTCATTTGTACTTCCAAATAATATATCATCTACATACACTTGTACCATAATCAAATCATCATCTATGCTCTTAAGGAAAAATGTCATATCTACTCTACCCTTTCTAAATCCATGATCTATCAAAAAGTTACTTAACCTATCATACCATGAGGAGCTGTTTTAAACCATATACTTTCTTTAATTTATACACATGATTTGGACAATCAAGGCTCTCAAATCGTGTGGTTGCTCTACAAATACATCTTGGTCAATAAATCCATTCAAAAATGCACTCTTGACATCCATTTGAAAAAGTTTAAAATCCCTAAAATAAGCATAAGTAAAGGAGTAACCTAATAGCTTCTAGTCTTGCTACGGGTGCAAAAGATTCTTCAAAATCTATACCTTCAACTTGTGTGTACCCTTGTGCAACTAACCTAGTTTTATTTCTAATAATACAACCTTAATCATCTAGCTTATTCCTAAAGACCCATTTTGTTCCAATGATATTTTGATCTTGCATCTTGGGACTAATTCTCAAACATCATTTCTACAAATTGATTCAACTCCTCTTCCATTGCAATAATCCAAAAAATATCTTTTAATGCTTCTTCTAAATTTTTAGGTTCAACCTCACATAAAATGCTGAATGATCTACAACCTTTCTACTATGTCTTCTGGTCATAACACCTTTTGAAGGATCTCCTATAATTAGTTCCTTTGGATGATTTTTATTATATTTCCATTCTTTAGGCAATGAATCATCCACATTATCTTCTAAAGATATTTTCTTAAGATTATCAATCTCTTCATCAATCACTTCATTTCTAATGGGATCAATTAAATTTTCATCAAAAATAACATGTATTGATTCTTCTACAATCATTTTCTCTTATTGAAAACTCTATAAGCTCTACTAGAAAGAGAGTATCCTAAGAAAATACCATCATTTGATTTGCAATCAAACTTACCTAGATGCTTTTTCCATTATTCAAAATAAAGCATTTACATCCAAATACATGAAAGTGTTCAATCTTAGGCTTCTTTCCAAAAAATAATTCATAGGGTGTCTTCTTCAAAATTGGTCTAACATAGATCCTATTCATCATAACATGCAATATTTATGCTTTTGCCCAAAAATATTTTGCAATTTATACTCATCAAGCATATCTATTTAATTCAATTAATATTCTATTTTTCTTTATACTACTCCATTTTATTGGGAGTTCTAAAAAAAAATTATGTCTAATCCCATGTTCATCATAATAATCCTCAAATAATTTATTTTCAAATGCCACCATGATCGTTTGAACCCTATTAATCAAAAGGCCTTGTTCTCTTTGAATATATTTAGAAAACTTTCTAAACTAACCAAAACATCATCCTTGTAAGTTACAAACAAAACCCAAGTATATCTAGAAATCATCAATCACAAAAAATTTTTACCACCTAAGCTAGTGGTGCTAATTGGACAAACAAATCCATGTGCAACAATTCTAGAGGTCTAGAAGTAGAAACATTTTTTACTTTTAAATGAGCTTCTAGAATGCTTACCATGAATACATGCATCACAAACATAGTTTGAATGAAAATTTAATTTAGGCAATCTAACTACTAAATCAAGTTTAGCAATGTTATTGAGTGTGTCCATGGTAATATGACATAGTCTCCTATGCCTTAACCATATATCATCATGAGTGCTTTTAAAATAAAGTAAATTCAAATTAACATCATGAAAGCTATCTAAATCAATGACATAAATATTTTTATGTCTTTGTCCTACTAGAAAACATTTTCATTATTTTTTATAATACAATATGATGTATGAAACACTACATTCAAACCTTTATCACATAATTGAATAATAGAAATTAAATTATGTTTTAATCTTCTATTATAAAAAACTTTATCTAAAGTGATAGAATTCTTACAGAACCAATGCCAATGATCTTTCCCTTTGCATTATCTCCATATGTAACAAATCCTCCATCACTTGATTCTAAAGTTATGAATTTATCTTTATCATTATATGTCTTGAACATCCATTGTCCAAGTACACATGCCTTCTTTGATTTTCTTTGAAAGCATTCCTACAAAAAGAAAATCACATGTTAACTTTGGAACCCAAACATATTCTCCACATTCTAAATTTGCAAGATATCTAGCATGTGTGGTTTGTATTCTTATACCTTTGGTACCCAAACATAAGATGATTTCTCGTGTTTTGTAATTCTGCATCAATCAAACAAAATATGCCCTTTTCTATCACAATAGTTGCACCAAACTTTAGTGTTTGCATATGGCTTAGCACGATAATTATAAGGTATATGAGTGGAAAGTGTATGATGCAAATAATTTGTATTAAATGCTTTACCATGTTTACATACATGTAAGGAACCACAAAGAATTATTTTTACTTTTTAAATTATTACATTCATTTTTTTAAATCAAAAATTTATATCTAATTTTGATTTTTATTTTTCTAAGGTTTTGTATTTTATTTTTTAATTTTTATATTCAATAACTAAATCATTAAAAGCATCATCTAATTCATCATAAGGTATATATTTACATACCTCTTGAGAATCTAAGTTCTCCATTTTCCATAATACATATGTTGACCTCTTCATTGGATGAGCAAGTACTTGATTCATTTGAATCTAGGTTAGCCCACAAAAGCCTTCTTCTTCTTCTTATGGTACTTTTCTCCTTCATATTTTTTCTTTCCACATCAATCTCTTTCTTCTTTGATTCAACAAGTTTTACAATCATTTGTCCAAGCTTGTTACATTGGTAGTAAATGTTCCTTCACTATAAGATTTCTTAGTTTGAAACTTATAGTTTCTAGATTTTTTTATACCTTTGATTCTTCTTCCTACAAGTTTACAAGCCTTTGATAGATAATCATCATCACTATCACCATCCAAGCTTGATGTTATGCTCATCACTATCATCAATTTATAATGCAATGGCTTTTCCTTTCTTTAATGGATTTTTTTGTTGTATCCATCTTGAGCAATAAATCTATGTGCTATCAAAGTTAAATCTTAGATTTGGTGAAATTAAAAATTTTAAAAGTTAAATCTTAAATTTTAAGTTTTAGTAGAAAATTAATTTTAGATTTTATAATGACAAGATACAATTCTTAATGCAACAAAAATAAAAGTACAATAAAATAAAGAGAGATAATAGGCACACAATTTTTTGTGGTTTAGCTTAGCCAAACCCAAAATCGACCAACGCCCATTCACCCACGACTAAGAATAACTAAATAAAAAATAGCTTACAGATAGTACTCTTCTATAATGGGGCAAGTACAACCCCTATAACAATATGTACTCTCTTACAAAGGGCTAAGTACAACCCCAATATAAATTTACAGCATAAAAAAAATATAAAATAATAAATTTTGATAAAATAAATCTCTCACAAATATACCAAATTATCCAATTCAAAAAGTGATCTCACTACTTATAAATGATCACTTTATATTTTAAAATTTTGGCAAGATAAAATGCTCACTTAATATTGATAAGAAATAATAAAATAAATATCTTAAAGTGATCTTACTAAGATGTTCATGTTATTACAATTTGTAGACTAATATAAAATGATTTCAAAATAAATTCACAATATTCTTTTGCATAAAATAAATTTATTCAAGAAGGAATAATTTATTTTATTTTAACCAAAAAGATGCTTTCAATTAATGCAAATGATCACAAAATACTTAAATAAAATTAGTATATGATAGATCTAAGTAGGCTAGTAAGCTTTTAATTAAAAAGAGAGATCTAGCAAATATAAAAATAATTTCAGCTCAATAATTTAATTTAAAATGCTTAAAATATACTTCTAAAATAGATCTAAGAATAAATGATCTTTCAAATAAGACTAATGAAGAAATATTTCAAGAAACCAAAAGAAATTTTTAGGAAGATAAAAATTTTAACAAGTTGACAAAAATCCTACAAACTATCACAAGAGTTTTTCACAAAAAAAATGATTGAAGAAACTTTGACTTTGATGTCAAAAGACTAATCCACCAAAAAATATAAATTTGAAAGAATAAATAGATGGTGAAAATAGTATGAACAACTAAAAATAGATTAAGATCAAGAAAACAAACTCAAGTAATTTGAGAAAGCTCACTTAGTTGAATATGTTGAAGCATCCAAACCAAGGATTTGATCTTGCAATATTTGGAGAACACTTGGAGGAAAATCTAGGAAATTTTCTCTTAGATTTGTGGAGGGATTTTGAATTTGAATGAGGAATGATTTCATGAAGAGAATGATGGCTATTTATAAGCAAGATGGTCATTTTGAATTATTTCAAAAAATATATTATCCTAACATCATTTTATCATATAATAAATTAATAAATAATAAAAATATAATTTTTATTAAATAAATGTTAAACTCAAATAGCCAAAGTTTAGCTATTCCGATGGGAAAGTCAAAAATAATAAAATATAGCTCTTAATATATTCAAAGCATGTAGCATGCATTCATTATTAAAATCATCTAATATTTAAAAACTCATAATAAATTCAATTTTAGTCAAACGTTGGTCATGTAACCTATCCAATTAAAGGAAACAAATCCAAGGAATCCATTGGAGATGAAATCAGATATAAATTCCTTGATTATAAAATGACTTTGGCTAAAATACTAAACTCAACATATTTTTGTTAATTTTGAAATATGACATTTAAATATTATGATATAATTTATATATAATCATACATATGTTAGTTATCATATAACCTTAAAATTAAATTAAAATATTTAATTATATTAAGTATATAAACTAATTACACTTAATAATCATAATTTATTATCATTTCTTATTTTGACATTTCAAATGCTATGTATGAAACATATAATTGAATGTTGATTTTATATAGATTTATATAAATTAACCTAATTATCATTATTTCAAATAAATTAAAATAATAAGTTAAGTTGTGAGCAAATTGATTCATGCCAATGAACTCATATGAATTTCTAGGATAGTTATAAATGCATATAACCTAAAATATTGTATCTTTAGCTTCACATTATCCATTTTGATCTTTCATTCTTTTGTTCTTACAACTTCCTCAAACATATTATGAGATGCATTGGATATGTAATTAGCAATTAATATATGTCAAACACATAAAACAAACATTAGAACATCCAAGCATTCATTTATTATCATCAAAATTGATTGGAATGAATGGCTTTGAGCCAACATAAATCCTAAACCCTAAAACCTAAAGTTACTAAATAAATTTAAAAATAAACCTAAACCCTAAAACCTAATAAAGCTAAACCAAAACCTAAACCCAAAGAATGGGCAGAACCTTCACGGCAAGAAAATCACCATCAACCAAGCAATCTAGATTTGAGGTGGCAAGCAGGTGGACATCACGGTGGTGGGGATCTAATTTTGGTGGATATGGAGGTGGTGGTATGGGTGGTGGGATGAGGCATAGGAGTTACCATGGTGGTGGTGGAGGGAGAGATTGGGGATATAATGGTGGATCCACACTCGAGAGGTTGGTTCTAATGGAACCGGAGAAACTATAGAATGGTTGATCGATCGCCGCTTATGGAACTGTGCCTTTACTGAGAGGTTCTAGTTATCAGGGTTTTCTTATTAGCTCTATGTGCTCATTTTTTATGTCATTGTGACTTAGAGAACTTGGTGTGTTACTTGGTTGATGAAATCAAAAAGAATAAATGTTGAATCTAAATTTGTTCTCTGATAAAAATAACCAAAAACCCAAAACTAACCCTAAACCCTAAACCCTGAAAAGCTAAAAACATAAACCTCAACTAAATAAAACCTAAAAATAAAAAAAATATAAAAAAACCTAAACCAAAATAAATAAAATTAAAATAAAATAATAACATAAAAACCTAAACTTAAAATAAACTTAAAAAGAAAATAAAATAAATAAAACTTAACTAAAAGAAAATAATAAAAAACCTAAACTAAAAAAAATAAAACCTAAATAAAATAAAAATAAACCTAAAATAAAATAGAATAACCTAAAATAAAATAAATAAAAAACTAAATAAAACTTAAATCTAGATAATAAAAAGTAAAATAAAACCTAAAATAATAAAAATAAAATCTAAACTAAAATAAAACCTAAACCAAAAATAAAAATAAAATAAACCTAAACCTAAACTAAAATAAGCTAAAAATAAATAAATAAAACCTAAACTTAAACCTAAAATAAACTAAACCTAAACCTCAACCTAAACTAAATAATATAAAAAAATAAACCTAAACCTAAACTAAAAAATAAAACCTAAAATAAACCTAAAATAAAACCTAAAAGCTAAACCTAAAAAATAAATAAAAAAGCTAAACTAATCCTAAAAATAAAAATAAAATTTAAATCTAAAAAATAAAAATAAAATACTAAATAAATAAACCTAAACCTAAACCTAAAAATAAACTAAAATAAAACTAAACTAAAATAAATAAACCTAAAATAAATAAACTAAATAAATAAAAACATAAATCAAAATAAAAAATAAAACTAAAATAAAAAAAATAAACTAAATAAACCAAACTACTTACTTAGGTTTAAATAAAATAAATAAATAAAATAAAAATAAAATAAACTAACCAAACCCTAAACCCTAAACCTAAAACCAATAAATCAAACCCTAAATTAAAGCCTAAACCCTAAAGCCCTAAACCTAAAATAAACCCTAAACCCTAAAACCCTAAACCCTAAAAAATAAACCTAAAATAAAATGCCCTAAACCTAAATAAACCCTAAACCCTAAACCCTAAACTTAAACCCTAACCCTAGCTAAACCCTAAACCTAAAGCCTAAACCTAAATAATCAAACCTAAAATAAACCCAAATTTAAACTAAACCCTAAACCCTAAAAACCTAAGCATACCTAAACCTTAAACCTAAACCTAAAACTGCACTATAAAGTTTAAAACTAAATAAAACCCTAATAAATCCTAACCCAAACCCTAAACCTAAACCTAAACTCTAAATAAAAACCATAAACTAAACCAAAACCTAAAATCTAAAACTAAAGTAAATAAACCTAAACTAAATAAATAAAGAAACCTAAACTAAAATTAAAACTAAACTCTAAAATTAACCCTAAAGCTAAACTTAAATCCTAAATGCTAAATCTAAATAAACCCTAAAACCCTAAATCTTAAACCCCAACCTAAATCTTAACCCTAAAAACTAAACAAAGCTAAACTAAAACCTAAACTGACCCTAAACCCTAAAATACCTAAACCAAAACCCTAAACCCAAAACTAACCCAACCCTAACTAAACCCTAACCCTAAACCCTAAACCCTAAACTACATAAACTAAACTAAAATAAAATAAATAAATAAATATAAACTAAAAATAAAATAAACTAAAATAAAATATAAAAAATAAATAAAAAAATAAACTAATAAATAAAATAAATAAATAAATAAAGTAATTAAAATAAAAAAATAAACCAAACCTAAACTAAAATAAAATAAAAAATAAACTAAAATAAACTAAATAAACCTAAATAAAATAAACCTAAAATAAAATAAATAAATAAAATATACCTAAAAAATAAAACCTAAGACATAAATAAACTAAAATAAAAAAAATAAATATATAAACTAAAATAAAAATAAACTAACTAACTAAATAAACTTAAACCTAAACTAAATAAATTAAAAAATAAACATAAATTTAAATTGAATAAACTTAAATAAATAAATAAATCAAATAAACTAAATAAAAAATAAAAAAAATAAAAATAAAACCCTAAACTTAAACCTAAACTAAACTAAATAAAAAAAAATAAACTAAATATATAAAATAAAAAAAAATAAAAAATAAAAAAATAAAATAAATTAAAAAGAAACCTAAACTAAACTATATAATAATAAAAAAACTAAAAATAAATAATCAAATAAACATAATATTAAATAAAATAAAATAAAATAAAATAAATAAATATAAAATAAATAAATTAAAATAAACTAAATTAAAAAAATAAACCTAAACTAAATAAATAAACCTAAATAAACCTAAACTTAAACCTAATTAAATAAAAATGAAATTAAATTAAATAAATAATAAATAAAAAATAAATAAATAAATAATTTATAAAAATAAAAAAATAAATAAATAAATAAAATAAAAAACTAAACTAAATAAACTAAAATAAAAAAAAAAAAATAAATAAAAAAATAAAAAAATAAAAATTAACTAAAATAAATAAACCTATAAAATAAATAAACTAAAATGAAATAAAAAAATAAACTAAACTAAAGCCTAAACCTAAAGAAAAATAAACTAAATAAACATAAATAAATAATGTAAAAATAAAATAATCCAAACTATAATAAAATAAACCTAAAAATAAACTAAACTTAACTAAATAATTAAGTAAACCTTAACCTAAAATTAAAAATAAACTTAAACCTAAAAATAAAATAATATAAAAATAAACATAAAAAACAAAACTAAACCTAAAATAATAATAAAAATAAATAAAAATAAAACCTAAAATTTAAAAAAAAATTAAAAAAAATCAAAAAATTGAAAAAAGAATCCCATAACCCTAAAAAACTCTAAACCCTAAACCCTAAACCATAAAGCCTAAAACCTAAAAATGCTAAACCCAAATAAAATAAAACCCTAAACCTAGATAAACCCTAAACTAAACCCTAAAACTAAACCCTAAACCCTAAACCCTAAAGAATAAACCCAAAACTATAAAATGCTAAACCCAAACCTAAACCTAAAAAAATAAAATAAAAAAACCTAAAGTAAAACCAAAATAACCTTAAAAGAAATAAATAAAATAAAACTAAATTGAATAAAATAAATAAAACCTAAACTAAACTAAAAAATAAAACCTAAATAAAATAAAACTAAACCAAAATAAAATAAAATAAACATAAAATAAAATAAAATAAAAACTAAATAAGAACCTAAACTTAAAAAAATAATCTTAAAAATAAGACCTAATAAAAACTAAAAAAAATAAATCTTAGACCCTAAACTAAAAAAAACTAAACCTAAAATAAAAATAAATAAAATAAACCTAAACTTAAATAAAAATAAATTAAACTAAAATAAATAAATTATAAACCTAAACCTAAACCCTGAACTAAATTAAATAAAATAAGGTAAAATTAAACCTAAAATAAAAGCCTAAAACCTAAACCAAAAAAAATAAAATAAAAAGCTAAACCTAAACCTAAAAATATAAAATAAAACCTTAACCTAAAAAATAAAATAAAAATAAACATAAACCTAAACCTAAACCTAAATAATGAACTAAAATAAAAAATTTGAACTAAAATAAATAAACTTAACTACTAAAAATAAAATAAAAATAAAATAAAAAACTAAAAACTAAATAAATAAACTAAACTAAATTAAAAATAAATAAATTAAACTAATCTAAAATAAACCTAAAATAAACTAAATAAATAATAAATAAATAAATTACATAAAAAAATAAAGTTAACTAAATAAACTAAATAAATAAAATGAACCAAAACCAAATAAATAAAAATAAACTAAAATAATCTTGAAATAAATTAAAATAAATAAAACAAACTAAAATAAATAAAAAACTAAACTAAATAAATAAAAATAATAAGCCTAAAAAAAATAAACTAACCTAAAAATAAAATAAATAAAACCTAAACTAAAAAAACTAAAAAAAAAAAACTAAACTAATTAAAAAATAAATTAAACCTCAACCTAACTAAATAATAACATAAAAAATAAACCAAAAAAATAAATTAAAATAATAAAACTAAATAAAAAAACTAATTTGAATAAATAAATAAACTAAATAAATAAATAAACTAAACTAAAATTAACTAAATACACTAAACTAAACTATAATAAAATAATAAAATTAAGTAAATACTTAAATTAAATAAACCAAATAACATTAAACCTAAAATAAACTAAACTAAATAAACTAAAAAATAAATAAACATTAACCCAAATAAATAAAAATAAAAATAAACTAAATGAAAACCTACACTAAATAAATTAAATTATACTAAATAAATACAAAAATAAATAAATAAATAAATAAATAAACCGAAACTAAAATAAACTAAACTATAATAAATAAACTAAATACATAAAATAAATAAACTAAACTAAATAAAATATATAAATAAACCTAAGATAAATAAAATAAAAACATAAACATAAATAAATAAACTAAAATAAACTAAACGATAAATAAACTAAATTGATAATAAATAAACCTAAACCAAAATAAACTAAATAAACCTAAATAAATAATAAATAAAAATACACATAAATAAATAAACTAAATAAAAATAAACCTAAACCTAAAATAAAAATAAATAAAAAACTAAATAAACTAAATAAACTAAACTAAAATAAACTAAAAGTAAAATAAAATAAACAAACTAAATTAAAACCTAAAATAATTAAATAAAAAGAAAATAAATTAATTAAAACAAAATTTAATAAATAAACTACACTAAATAAAATAAAAAATAAATAGATAAATAAAATAAATAAACCTAAACCTAAATAAAAAATAAACTAAAATAAATTAAACCAAAACCTAAACAAAAATAAACTAAAATATATAAATAAACCAAAATAAATAAAATAAACTAAAATAAAAATAAATAAACCTAAATAACATTAACATAAGGCTAAATAAAATAAACCTAAAAATAAACTACACTAAATAAAATAAAAAATAAACCTAAACTAAACATAAAAATAAATAAACTAAACCTAAAATAAATAAATAAATAAATAAACTTAAAATAAAGATAAAAAATAAAATAAATAAACTTAAACCTAAACTAAAACTAAATAAAAATAAAATAAATTAATTAAAACAAATAAACTAAACAAAAATAAATAAAACCAAAACAAAAAATAAATAAACTAAAAATTAAAAGATAAAAAAATATAAATAAACTAAATAAAATAAAAACTAAATAAAAAAAAATAATTTAAAAAATAAATAAACCTAAACAAAAGAATAATAAATAATATAAACTAAATAAAATAAAATAATAAAATAAAATAAATAAAAAAACTAAACCTAAACAAAATAAAAAAAATAAACTAAAATAATATAAACTAAACCTAAACTTAAACCTAAACTAAAATAAAATAAATTAAAAATAAAATAAAACCTAAACAAATTAATAAATTAAATAAACTAAAATAAAATAAAATAAAAAACCTAAACCTAAACCTAAAATAAACCTAAACTAAACTAAATAAATAAAGAAATAAACTTAAACTAAAATAAAATAAAATAAAATAAAATAAAAATAAATAAATTAAACTAAATAAAAAAACTTAAAATAAACTAAATGAAAATAAAATAAAATAAATAAACTAAATAAACCTAAATAAACTAAACTAAACTAAATAAACATAAATAAATTAAACTAAATAAAAAACATAAACTAAATAAAAGTAAAATAAAAATAAATAAACTTAAATAAATAAATAAACTAAAATAAACTAAATATACCTAAATAAATAAAATAAAATAAACTAAATAAATAAAATAAAATAAAATAAGATAAACTAAACTAAATAATGTAAACGAAACTAAATAAATAAATAAAATAAAAATAAATAAATAAACTAAATTAAATAAATAAATAAATAAACTAAACTAAACTAAATAAACTAAATAAAATAATAATAAAAATAAACCTAAACCTAAACCTAAATAAACTAAAAAATAAAATAAAGAAACTAAAACTAAATAAATAAATAAACTAAATAAACCTAAAAAATACAATAATATAAATAAAGTAAATTAAAATATAAAACCTAAAAAATAAATTAAATAAACTAAACTAAAATAAATAAATAAAAAATAAAAAATAAAATTGCTAAAATAAAAATAAGAAAAACTAAATTAAAAAAAAATAAAATAAACTAATATACTTTAACCTAAACCTAAAATAAATTAATTAAATAAAATAAAAATAAACTAAAGAAAATAAATCTAAATAAAAATAAAAATAAAAATAAACTAAACTAAACTAAATTAACCTAAACTAAAATAAAATAAACCTAAAATAAAAATAAATAAATAAAAATAAATTTTAAAAATAAAACCTAGAATATAAATAAACTAAAAATAAATAAAATAAATAAATAATCTAAAATAAAAATAAACTTAAACAAATAAATAAACCTAAATTAAATAAATTAAATAAACCTAAAATAATATAAAATAAACCTAAATAAATAAAATAAACTAAATTAAAAATAAAATAAATAAAAATAATAACCCTAGACATAAACCTAAACTAAACTAAATAAAAAAATAAAAATAAAAATAAATTAAACAAACCTAAACTAAACTAAATAAATAAAAATAAACTAAATAAACTAAACTAAAAAATAAATAAATAAGCCCTAAAACAAAAAAATAAATATAATCAGATAAAAATTAAATAAACCAAAAATAAATAAAATAAAATAAAAATAAAATAAATAAATAAAAATATACTAAATAAAAAAAAAAAATAAACTAAATAAACCTAAAAAAATAAAATAAAATAAAACTAAATAAACTAAATAAATAAAAATCTAAACCTAAATAAACTAAAATAAAAATAAAATAAAAAAATAAAAATCAAAAATATAAAAAATAAATAAACTAAAATAAAAATAAAATAAGAAAATAAATAAAAATAAAAAAAATAAATAAAAATCAAATATAGAAAAATTAATAAACTAAAAACTAAACTAAATGAACCATAAAATAAATAAAATAAACTAAAATTAAAATAAAAAATAAACCTAAAAATAAAATAAACCTAAATAAAAATAAATAAACTAAACTAAAATAAATAAGCTAAACTAAAACCTAAACCAAAATAAAATATATAAAAATAAACTAAATAATCCAAAATAAATAAAGTGAAAATAATATAATCTAAACTAAAATAAAATAAAAAAAAATAAACTAAACTAAATTAAATAAATAAACCTAAAGCTAAACCTAAAAATAAAATATAATTAAAATAAACCTAAACTTAAAGATAAACCAATATAAAAATAAACCAAAAAAATAAACCTAAACCTAAAATAAAAAAAATAAAAATAAACCCTATAATAAAAAAAAAATAAAATAAAATAAAACCCTAAACCCTAAATCCTAAGCCCCACAACACCCTAAACCTTAAACACTAACCCTAACCATAAACCCTAAACCATAAACTAACCTTAAACCATAAACCCTAAAAGCTAAAAACCCTAAACTTTAAGCTTAAACCCTAAACCCTAAATAAATCTTAATCTAAGCTAACTATACTAAAACCTAAACTAAAAGCTAAACACTAAACCCTAAAGCCTAAACCATAAACCCTAACCCTAAAGCCTAAACCCTAAACCTAAACCTATAAAATAAAATAAAATAAAAATATAAACCTTAACTTAAAAAGAAAATAAAATAAAAAATAAAACTAAAATAAAATAAAATGTGAAACCTAAACTAAACTAAAATAATAAAAAAGACTAAAAAAAATAAAAACTAAACCTAAAATAAAATAAAATAAAACTAAATAAAAACCTAAACCAAAAATAAACCTAAAAATAAATAAAAAATCTATACCTAAACTAAAAACCCAACATAAAATAAAAATAAAATAAACTAAACTAAGATAAACTAAACTAAAATAAATAAAACCTAAACTGAACCTAAAGTAAACTAAATTTAACCTAAACCTAAACTAAATAAAATAAAATAAACTAAAATAAACCTAAACCTAAACTAAAAAATAATACTTAAAAATAAACTTAAAATAAAAACCTAAAAGCTAAACCTAAAAAAATAAAATAAAAACCTAAACCTAAACCAAAAATAAAAAATAAAACTTAAACCTAAAAAATAAAATAAAAATAAAACTAAACTAAAAAATAAACCTAAACCTAAACCTCAGCCTACTAAATAAACTAAAATAATAAAACCTAGAATGAATAAACTAAACTAAATAAAAATAAAAATAAAATTAATCCTAAATAAAAATAAAAAATAAAATAAACTAAATAAACTAAGTAAACATAAACCTACTAGTTTACTTAATTTAAAAAAAAAATAAAAAAAATAAAAAAAAACCCTAAACCCAAAGCAATAAACCCTAAAATCCTAAAAACAAAAACCTAAACTAAATAAAACCAAAAAATATAATAAAGAAAAAATATAAACCTAAATAAAATAAAAAAATAAATTAAAATAAATCTAAACTAAAACCTAAACATAAACCTAAACGTAAACCTAAAAATATAATAAAATAAAAAATAAAAACTAAAATAAAATAAAATAAATAAAAACCTAAACTAAACTAAAAAATAAAATAACCTAGAAATAAAAAACCTAAATAAAATAAAAACTAATTATAAAAAAAAAAAGCTAAATAAAAACTAAATAAAAATTTAAACTTAAAATATAAACCTTAAAATAAATAAAAAATAAAACCTAAACTAAAATAAACTAAACTACAATAAATAATACCTAAACTTAAACCTAAAATAAACTAAACCTAAACCCTAAACTAAATAAATAGAATAAACTAAAAATAAAGCTAAACCTAAACTAACAAATAAAACCAAAAAAATAAACCTAAAATAAAAAAATTAAACTAAAAAAGAAAATAAAACCTAAACCTAAACCTAAACCTAAAATAAAAAATAAAACCTAAAAAAAAATAAATAAAATAAACTAAATTGAAAATAAATATAAGCTAAACCTAAACCTAAAAATAAAATAAAAACCTAAACTAAAATAAATAAACATAAAATAAATAAACTAAACTAAATAAAATAAATAATTAACCTAAATAAAAATAAAAAATTGACCTAAATAAAAATAAATAAATAAAATAAACTAAAATAAATAATAAATAATCTAAATAAACCTAAACCTACCAGTTTACTTAGTTTTTTTTTTAAATCATAAACCCTAAACCCTAAACCCTAAATCCTAAACCCTAAACCCTAAATGCTAAAACTAACCTACAAAGATACCTACAACATAACCTACAACTAAGCTAACCCTAAACCCTAAACCCAAACCCTAAGAATAGAACCTTGATGAACATCATCATCGGCTCAAGATCTCATGTCGATAAGGCGATGCGATTATCATAGTGGTGGTGGGGATCTAGAGGTGCTTGTGGATGTGGAGGGTGGTGGTGGTGATAATGGAGGTAGGAGGAGCGATGGAGGTTACAGCTGTGGTGGAAAAGGAGAGATCGGGGATATGATGGTGGATCCCGCCACTGAGAGGTGTCGATGGGAATTGCATAAACTAAATAATGGTCGACACTTATGGACTGTATGTCTTTATAGTAGAGATGATTCTTATCTAGTGTTTTTGATTTGCTCTATTAGTCCTCATTTTTTATCTATGTCATCGCTTGTGTCTTAGAAAACTTGGGATGCTACTTGGTTTATGAAATGAATAGAAGAAATGTTGAATTTGAATTTATTCTCTATTAAAAGAAACCTTAAACCCTAAACACAAAACTCTAAACCCTAAACACTAAACTAAAACTTAAAACTTAAACCATAAACCATAAACCTAAGCCCTAAACCCTAAACCTTAAACCCTAAACTCTAAACCCTAAAAACCCTAAACCATAAACATTAAACCCTAAACCCTAAACCCTAAACTTTGAATCCTAAATCCTAAACCTTAAACTCGAAACCCTAAACCCTAAACCCTAAAACCCTAAACCTTAAACCCTAAACCCTAAAACCTTAAACTTTAAACCCTAAACCCTAAATCCTAAAACCATAAACCCTAATCCCAAGAACCTACAACCCTAAACCCTAAACCCTAAACCCCAAACATTAAACCCTAAATCTTAAACTAGCCCTAAACCCTAAACCCTAAACCTTTTACTAACCCTAAGCCCTAAACTTTAAACTTTGAATAAAGATGTCATTATGGGTAAATCCAAAGAATGACTTAATTCTAACATAGTTATGGTAGCTAAAGAAAATGTCTTCAAGGGACTTTCCCTTGACTATTAGAGATTTGAATACCCTAAATCATATTATAATACCATATATTATAGTATAATGTATCATCATATATAGTAGTGATGTGTTTTGGATGTTATAAGATGTTTTGAAGTGTTTTAGTATATGGTATTATGCCCTATAGTCTATATTAATATAGATCATAAAAATATTGATTTAATAAATTAGATGATGAAATTTGTTAAATTTGAAGTGGGAATTATTTGTAGTACCAAAGGTGTGATATGCCACTTATAGTAAAAAAAGTAAGATTTTATGTTCAAAATAAATATTATATGTTGTAGCATAGTATAGCATCATATATCATAATATATTATTCTGCACATTTTAAATTCTTTTAGTATTTTACAATCATGTAGTTGATCCTACACTAGCATTATTTATAAAAATGTTGATTTAGACTTTAAAATGGTGGAATTTTGCCAAATTCATAATAAGTAAAGCATGGCATCGTAATATATTATTTAAATTTAAAATATGTAAGTGATATGACTAAATATATAATTTTTTATCTTAAGCAATCCCTTGTGATTTGATATGCAATATAATATAATATAATATGTTATAGTGTATTATAATATAGGATGCCATAACATAGTGTAGCATCATGCATTACAAGCATACTATTGTATATACTTACTTGTTTTAGCATATTTAGTTTATTATAGTATGATGTAGTAGAGTTTGTACTGGTATAATTCATAAAAATATTGATTTATAGGCTAAGATGATGGGATTTGGCCAAATTTAAGGTAAGCTTTAGGGAACATCATTGGGGGTGTGCTATGTTGTGTCATTTAATCAAAAGAATGGAATTTTGCATCCAAAATAAATGTTCATTTTTCAACCAAATTTTATAAATTTTTTGCTTAGAGTGATTCATTTTATGGTGTAATGTAAGATAATATATTATATGAAAGCATATTAAAATATAATCTACATAACAATATAACTTCACATATATATGAATGTGGTGGTGTGTTACTAACTGCTATTCTACATTTTAGTATGTTTTACTTTTGTTATGATACATTGGGTCAAAACTCACATAAATGTTAATTTGAAGGTTGAGATTGAAGAATTTGGCCAAATTCATGACATGAACCAAGAAGCAACACCAAAATTTTGCTATTTTGTACCATTTCTAATAGAAAAAAAAACAATTTTACATCCAAAATGAACATTATTCATATTTTGAGAAAATTTTGTTATTTGTTCCTTTTAAGTGATTCTAATGAGGTCTAATGTTGACAATATATTATATTATAACAAATTATAATATAACATCATATATTATAATATAATATAGTGTGTTAATTCCTAAACCCTAATATGTTTAGCATGATATTGTATAGTTAGTTTGAGCTTGCACCATCACAAATCATAAAATGTTGATTACAATGTTAAGATGATGTAATTTGAATGAATACATTGTTAGGCTTTTGGTTGAAGTATTAAAGGTGTGCATAAGAGAAGAAATAAGATTTGATGAGAATTCCATGTCAAGGACATGGAGGAGATCAGCTAGGGAATCACACATGCATTAGACATGACATGTGAGGGGTCTATGTCAAGGGAGTAGAAGAAGAAAATCTGTTGAGGATAAGGTTTGAATTTGATTTGATTATATGCTTTATGGAAAAAATAATATGTTGGGGATAAGAATCTATAATCCACCGGGGATTAAGATCAAATATACTTTAATTTGTTTTATTATAATTAATGTGGAGGCACATCTGCTAGATATATGGGCCCGAGTTTGCTGGGGATCGAGTATATGAACCTTCCACTAGGGAAGTAGGTTCGGGCTATCTGGGATTTGGATTTGAGTTTGATTTCATAGATTTATTTGGGGATGTGTCCACTGGGAATAATAGTTTGGTTGAATTTCTTTGATTTAACTCTACCAAGGGAGTGGGTTTAATGTGGCTCCACTAGGGAGGTTGGTTTTGAATTTGATTTATTAGCTTGACTTATTTATATATCATTTGGGGCTCCACTGAGGAGAAGGGGTGATTTAACTCCACTCAAAAAAACTAGATTGAGTTTAATTTAATCTGAGTTAATGTATGGACCCAGTCGGTGTGTGATGGACCCACTGAGATGGGGCTATATCAGCCTTGACCTACCTCAGGTTTATAAATCCAAAGGGATAGTCCACTGGCTGTGGGTTAGAGCTAGCCAACCTTAAGGGTTTCCTTTCAGAGTGCAACGGTTGTGCTAGGAACAAGGTGTAGCAGAATTATATCTTCCAAAGTGAGGAACAGCCACTGGGGTGACCTGTTGGATGCACAATAAATCAAACTTGGCTTAGAATGACTACTAAGTGAATGCCGCTGGGGACTTATATCAACTCAAAAGTAGTCAAGATTAATTTTATCTTAATTTCATGTAAATTGATATGGTTTGTTAGGTTTAGTATGATTTCGAATTTAGGGCATATCCATTGGAGACGTGAGCTCGGTCAAATTTGATATATTTAATTTATGGGATATGTTGGTGTGCAATGGACCCACTGAGAAGGGTCTATATCAAACTTGTCCTATCTCAGATTCATAAATCCAAAGGGATAGTATACTAACCATGGGGTAGAGCTAGCAAACCTATGGGGTTGTCTTTTGGTGTGCAACAATTATGCTAGGAAGAAGGTGTAGCACACTTACATCTTCTAAAGTAGGGAATAGCCACTAGGGTGACCAATTGGTACCACAATAGATAGAACTAGACTTAGGGGAGACTACTGAGTGAATACCGCAGGGGACTTATATTAACTCAAGAGTAGTCAAGCAATTCCTATAATGAGTTTTGCTGACACTACCTTAAAGATAGGATGCCTGCTTGGAAAAAGGTACCACTAGGGGTGTCCTCCTAATCCACAAGTGAATATATATTTTGTTTATATATTTGCGTGGACCCTGTTGGTGTGTGAGAGAACACACTGAGAAGGGGCTATGTCAGCCTTGCCCTATCTCATATTTACTTGGACCAAGTGAAAATTTGCACATTCACAGGATAGATTCTCCAACCATAGGGGTGGTTACTTGGAAAGGGAAACTGTCTAATCTGATAGTAATTCGGGTAGTGTCTAAATGGGGTTGCAAAGGATGTGATCCAAATTTATTGCCCATAGAGGAGGTGCTTCTAGGGGCATTATCCTTAGCCCTGGAAAAGAAAGCCTATAGGTGTACGGTGGCCAACTCAAGGAGAAAGCATAGCAGACTTACATCTGCCATGAGTAGTGTATCCTAGGGTGTGAGAACCAACCCCTAAAGTGTATCCGCCAGCATGAGTGGTGTATCCATCAGCATAGCCAGAACCAAACAACCTTAGGTGCTTGTCAGTGTGCAATGATCAATATGAAAAGAAAGCATGTAGGCTTACAACTTTCCAAGCGAAACTAATCATCGAGATAATCTGTCATCAGTGGCATAGATACTATCTGACCTAGAGTGACTACTAAGTGGGGAGCCCTGAGGAAGGACTACACCCAGACTTGAAGCAGTTAGGAGGGAAGGACCTGTTAGGGGACTTATCCTAAACCTTAAATATACTTGACCTAGATAGTGCACAATAGCTAATCCAAGAATAAAGTGTAGCTGGCTCACATCCTCTTAAATGAAACCAACATGAGGTAACTTACCAACCACATAGTAAGACCTACCAAACTAACAAGGCACTCATCGATGTGTAGTGGCTAAAGAAGGAAAGTGTAGCTTACTTACATCCTCTGATGCAAGAAGACCACTAGGGTGACATAATAGCAGCGTAGCACATCAGCCTGACCTAGAGCAGTTACAGAGTGAGTGCTTGGGGCATTATCTCAACTTATAGTAGCCAGAGATAAAAGATATGCATTTATTTTATATGTTTGTGTGTATTTTCTATTCGTGTTGTGTCGATGAAGGATAGAATGCTGCTCGGGTTCCTTGGATTTATAAATAAAAATACTTTTAGCATGGAATAGATTGAATTCAAAATAGAATTTTCATTGATGATAATTATTTTCAAACATGATTTATAATATTTCTTTAAGTAGAGCACGTTGATTGGAAGCATTGGGAGCTCTCCCTTATGATTAGTAACGTAATAAGATCCTCTTTAATAGGCCTTCTCTATGGCAAAAGGGCCTTCCTAAGTGGGTTCAAACTTGCCTCCCATCTTACGATGGGCAACAATCGGTATCCTTAGAACTAAAATAATCTCTCCTACTTGAAAAGCTCTAGGACAGACCAACTTGTTATAAGCTTCAATCATTTTAGATTTGTACAACTCAAGTTTTAGCATACCTGCAAGCGTCTCTCCTCCAAACCTTCGATCTCTTCTAACAGTAACTTGGCATTCTACTATGTTGTGATCTTGCTACATTCAACTATCCTTAGTGATGGAAGTTGGAGTTCTAATGGTAGAATAGCTTTAGACCCATACACTAAAGAGAAAGGAGTAGACTGAGTTGGAGTTCTATATGTTGTGCGGTAGGCCCACAAGACTTCAACTAACTGCTCATGCCATTATCACTTATTGTTGTTGAGTGTCTTCTTCAGTATTTAGATAATAGTTTTGTTGAAGGCTTCTGCTAAGCCATTTTCCCTTGGGTAGTTGATGGTATAATATCTCCAATTTATGTTGTATCTTTGAGCAAAGTTGTTAATCTTGGTTCTCTTATATGCAGTACTAGTATCAGTTATAATTCATCAAGGCACTCCGAACCTATATACAATATGGTTCCTAAAAAATTATAGCACGCACTGAGCTATGGCCTCTCTGAGTGAAATTGCCTTCGCCCATTTGTAAAAGTACTCAGTAGCAGCTAAGATGAATCGATGACCCTTGGAAGAAAGAAGATTAATCAGATGCACTATGTTGGTACCCCACTTATACTTGGCATTCTTTTTAGTAAGTGCTGAGAATGGCTGGCATCTTCTTGATTGGTTAGATATAAAGCATCTTAGATACTCCAACTGCCCTTAGAATGATCTGCATTGAGTTAAACTTTTAGGGGGTGGCATTTCTAATTTCACCTTAGTCTTCGTCAAATTGATTTTGATTCCCTAGTGTTGGACAACAAACCCAAAGAATTTCCCTAAAGCTACTCCAAATGCACACTTCAGCGGGTTCATTTTGAGGTTAAATTTTCATTACTGTTTGAAAACTACTCTCAAGTCAAAAAGATGTCTTCCTTTTCTCTACTTTTGACCATAAGATCATTGACATAGCACTCGACTTAATGATGAATGAGTTCATCGAAGATTCGAGTCAGAGCCCGCTAGTATGTAGCACGAGCATTTTTAATGTTTAAAGGCATGACCTTATAGTAATAGATTTTGATCGGGGTTCTAAAGTAATGTTTCTTTTATCTTTAGGGGGCATCTTTAATTGGTTATTTCCAGATGAGCCATCCATGAATAATACAAGCCTTATTTAAATCTCTAAATTGAAGTATATATGAATTTTTCCATTCATTTTTTTTAACTAGAATGACACTGGCTAACTAGGTAGGGTATTTTTCTTTCTAGATGAAGCCAACATTGATCATTTTCTTGACTTCATAAATGACCTATTGTTATATGTCTAATCACATGCATCTAGGAGCTTGCTTGATAGGGTTAGCAGTAGGCTCTATTATTAGTTTATGGATCGGAGCCAATCTAGGCATCTCTTCATCATGCAGTCCTTAAACTGATATTAACTAAGTCATTGGTTTTAATTTCATTCAATAAATAACTGATGTATGTCAGGCGTGGATCTTCTTAAGTTCCTAAGTTGATTTCCTTGAGCTCATCAATGGTTGACTTAATCTCTTCTTCAAACTCTGGCAGTGCATCTTTGACTTCAAAATCATCTGGATCATCTAAAGTTTCTAAGAATAGTTCCTCATATGAGTTAATGTGACTTGAAAAGAATCTATCAGATTCCAAATGATTGATGATGACTAAGCAGTAATCATCATCATCGACTGGACCCATTGTACCAAATCCTAGTGTTAGTCTTGATTGAGATCTTTTGCATTTGTTCTTGCATATTTTTTTGAAGTAGTATGACCTATGCTTTGACCAAGTATGTGAGATTAACCCTTTCTTTGCTAAATTATGAACATAAGGAAAGTACTAATCAAAAGGTAATTCTATTAAACCTTTATATAAATCATCCTCAAGTTCTACATCAACTTCTTGACTTGAGGATGATGCACCCAGAAAGAACCTCTGAGTCTTCACACCTGTGGATGACTTAGGGGCTTCCTTACCTACCAAACCTTCAACCTTTTGAGAGGAAAGTGGGGTTAAATCTAAGGTTCCCAACTGATGCCTAACTGTTTCACATATAGACTTTAATACACTTATGCTTTTCTTTGGAGCCTAGTCTTCATCACTATCTAGCTCAAGTGTCACCTCCAAGGGATCTACTACTGAGAAGAGCTGCCTAGTGTGTTAACCATATAAGACTCATCCTATGAACTAGAATCTACATCTATATGGATAGCAGGTGTACTCCTGGAAGTTGGGACATATCTTCTGTTGGGTGGCCAATAAAGAGGTTTTCCACCCCTGGGATTGCCTCTAAACCAGCCTCTTCCTTGGTGGAGGAGTGGGTTGACCTATATATGTTGAATGAGTAACGAACTATGGGTGGAATTTAATGTGAGGATCCACTTCTTCCTCCAAGTTTATTTTCACTCCCTTTTATTTTCTTTTCCATTTTCTTTTTGTTTTCTTTTTCTATTTCTTTTTCTTTTTTTTAAACTTGGCCCAAGTTTGCAAGAATAGACTTGTTAATTTTGAGGGAGGTAGTAAGCTGCATCCTCATATATGCCAACCTCATGAACTGTAGATGGCTTCAAATCTCCTTTGACATAGTAGACGATCCCACGTCTCACAAACTTTATACACTAATGTAGAGAGAATGGAACTATGTTGTTCCATGGTCTCATAAGCAAAGTGTTGAAAGATGTATCTGAGTATATAATGTGAAACATGGATCTTCCAATCATCTATCTCCAATGGCAACACTATGGAGCCTGTTGACCTCACTCTTGGTGTGCGATTCAATCTTCTTACCTTAGACTTAGGAGTCTTTAAGACTTCCCTAGTCATAAGACACTTCTAACAAATATGTAAACACTTAACTAAGCCTAAACTTAGAAGGTAACCATAGGATTAGGTTATGCCTTAGATTAGGATAATCCACCTACCTACAACCCAAATCAAATCCATGTCACCTTCTCAAACCTCAAGTTCAATTCAAGCATCAAATTGATCCAAATCCAAGCCCAAATTACAAAACAAATGATTGATGCCCATGATCAAATCCAAACATGAAACCCTTCCTAAGCCATGACCTATCCAATGGACTTAGCCAAATCTTAATCCAAATCAATCCAAAATCAATTGGTTTCTAATAATCAATTTTACATCTTCAATCATCTTACTAAATATAAATCAAATACATTCAAATGATCAAAATAAATCAACTAAATCAAATTAAATCAAAACCTTTCCTAAGCCATATGACCTATCCCATGGACTTAGCCAAATCTTAATCCAAATCAATTCAGACTCAATTGATTTTCTCAAAATTAAATCATATTATCAATCATCTTCATAAATTTAAATGAAATATACATTTAAATTATCAAAACTAAATCAAACCAAAACTAAATCCTAACCTAAGCCACATGACCCAACTCCATGTACTTAGCCAAATTCCTTCATTCTAAAACCCAAATTCAATTGATTTTCTAATAAATCAATCATACCTTCAATCATATTAACAAATATAATTGAATTCTATAATATTCAAGCCAAACCAAAATCAACTCAAGTAAAACCTAACTTAACCCTCTTGACTTGAAATGTTGGATGAACCAACTCATTTGAACCAATTGCAATTGAATTTATATATCAATCTCAAATACATGTATAAACTCAACTAAATCAAACACAACCCAAAATCAAACCAACTATTGGTCCACCCCATAGTGGCTAATTTGAACTACTTGAGCCAAGTTCTAATCCTACCCAAATTGGATTGAACTAAACCAATCAAAACCTCCATCATGATTGTTGATCACAGGTTGATCAATTATAGGTCAAACCAAGTCAACTTGGTTATTTGACCAAGTCAACCCTTTAACCCATATGAACCCAAACTAGCCATTACAACCATCCCCAGAAACTAATGATTCATAAATCAAAATCAATATTTGAATATGACTTGACCTTCAATTGAGTCAAACCAAACCCAATTGGCCCTCTTGACCCATGTTGACCCAAATTGACCTAAAAGACCAAATTGAGTCAAATGAAAATATAAACCAAATTGATTGCAACTAATGGCTCAAGTTCATTCCAAATTGATTATTGAACTTGACCAAAGCCATGATTGGACTTTGAACTTAATTGACTACTAAATTGACCTAAAGGTTCAAGTTGGCCTAAATCAAAACCAAATCTAAATTAATTGAAACCAAATCTACAATCATCATCAATTAGTCAACTAAACCCAAACCAACACCAAGCCAAGTTGGCCAATTTGGTCAAATTGGTCAACTTAATCCATTTGACCCAAATGAATTCAAATGATCCAAAATCAAATTTAAGCCAAACTAAATTAAACCAATTGAACCAAAATATCCCAAATGATCATATGAACTTGACCCAACCCTTGGTTTAACCCAGTTTGACCAATTGCTCAACTTGACCCAACCTAATCCAGTTTGACCTAAATGAGTCAAATTAAACCAAACCTAACCAAATTAACTCCAATTGACTTGAAGTTTGGGATATCCCACTCTTCACTCATTTCAAATCTGCCCAAATTAAATCTAATGCCAAATGATAATTCTACCCTTGGGTCAAGGGAATCACATGAGACAAATCACCCATTTAAGAGGTCATTTCCATTCCTTGGCCACTTGGTACTCTCTCAATGGTCCACTTAGGCACCTAGGACACTACCCAACCTGACACAAGGGGTGGTTGGGTCTGCCATGACCCATGGGACATGAAATCACCTCTCCCTCCCCATTGGAGCATTTTAAACCCTTAAGATACCCATGATTCCTCCTTGGCAACCAACTCCACACCTTCAGCTAACCATGCCGAGCCAACTCACCTCCTGCCTACCACCCACGACTCCCTAAGATGGTCAGACGGGCACTAGAAACTAAACCTAATCCCACTGTCCAATCAAGGGGGGTGTATTGGGGTATGCACCCCCTCATTTCCACTCAAACACACACAAAAATCATTCCTCAAAGCCCTAGCTACCCAGGATGAGCTGCTAGAACCATTCCCTAGTCTCCAAAAATCATTCCTCAATCAATAAATGCCATTCCCGTCAATCCCAAAATTAGACACTCCCATTTTTGACCTAGCTTCCCCATTTCTTCTTCAAACTCAAATTAACATTGTACATACCTTCCCTAGGCCTCATCAAGAAAGAACGAATCATCTCCTAAGCTTCCCAAGCATCAAAGGTGGGACTTCGATCAAAGTCGAGCTCCAAATTATCAGTTCATTACCTTTTGAGTGAACATCAAGGAATTAATCCAATTGCTGGTCAAAAAAGATTCATCTCCACCAGATGAAGCTTCCTTAATCATTTGAGCCACTGGTCTTGAGCTCTGGTGAGGTATGCTTCCAAAATTGATCCTTAAGAAAAAATGAGTTGGAGCTTTTTGAAGAAAACTTGCATCTCATGTGATCTTGACCGTTGTATCCCCTCCGATCTATTGGGGTATACACCCCCTCATTTCCACTCAAAAACACACAAAAATCATTCCTCAAAGCCTAGGATGAGATAGAACCATTTGTCTCCAAAATCATTCCCGTCGATAAATGCCATTCCCGTCAATCCCAAAATTAGACACTCCCATTTTTGACCTAGCTACCCCATTTCTTCTTCAAACTCAAATTAACATTGTACATACCTTCCCTAGGCCTCATTAAGAAAGAACGAATCATCTTCTAAGCTTCCCAAGCATCAAAGGTGGGACTTCGATCAAAGTCGAGCTCCAAATTATCAGTTCATTACCTTCTGAGTGAACATCAAGGAATTAATCAATTCTGGTCAAAAAAGCTTCATCTCCAGATGAAGCTTCCTTAATCGTTGAGCCATCTTGAGCTCGTGAGGTATGCTTCCAAAATTGATCTTTAAGAAAAATGAGTTGGAGCTTTTGAAAACTTGCATCTCATGTGATCTTATTTGTATCCTCGATGTCATGGAGGTTTGGGATCCTTTTAGAGTTGATATGAGCTCGGGTAAGCTCAAATCAAGTGAGTAATGGCAGATGATCTCCATTCTCCCACACTTATGTGACATTAGATCATGCCGTCAAATCATTGTGATCAAAATGGTCATGATAAGATTCTTATCAATGATTTAATCTATTAAGTAGGATTAATCATTCAATCTTAGATCAGATGGTGGATGAGAAAGCTCATCCATCACCACCATGTAGGCATAGAGTCAGATAAGTTTTAAGTAGCCAATCCCGTAGCACCACGTGGAAAGTGCACTACATCAATGTGCCACATGGTGCCAACATGATTCACTTTTCGCTTTAATTATTTTAATGGTGAAACTTCTAAAATCATAAAAAATCATAGAAAATAAAAAAATGCAAATAAATACTCATTTTAAAGGTATTTCAAAGGAGAATCAATTAAAAATGATCTTAACTAATTTTAAATAGTAATTATAATTTAATTACAAAATTAATTAGATTAATTACTCCTTAATTACTCGAGCAATTAATCCTAAATTTTGTGGGTTAATTTAATGGGATGATCTCTGCCTGCCATGATTTTCTTTGGATTTATTACTCAACTAAAAAAATTGATTAATTAAACCTTAACTACTTAAGTTAATTGTCATTAATTAATCCATGAATAGTAATAAATTGGTTAATTAAGTTTATTAATCATTATTCTTTAAGTGAACTAAGGAATAGGGATGGAATTTCCTAAGTTCATTTCACCCTTTTAAAATAAAATTTATTAAGATCTAACCAATTAATTAAATCACTTAATCAAATTGAAATCATAATCACATCAGACCTTGATTAATTAAATCATGGGGTAGATCTTTTGGTGTTTAATAACCTAAAGGCATTAATAATTACGTTTAGTCCACATGTGTGGGATAACCATAAGAGTAATTAATTAAGTCCCTTAATCTAATTAACTAATAATCATAAGCCAATTGTATTTGGCCCATTTTATTTCCTAGGATCATTGCAAGTTTATTTTCCATGCATATTATGTTGGCTCATAATTATTTAGTTAATTACTTTTAGGTGACCTAGGTAAGGGTAATTAATTTATCTAATTAAGGGTTCAACTTAATTAACCAATAAAATCAAATTAATTACATTTATTTAAATTAAATCAAATCACTAATGTGGAGATGGGTTTAAAATAGCAAGTGATGATTTGTTTTCTTCTCTTTAAATCAAATCAAATCAAAACTTAATTAATAAAGAAGCTTTGGTTTGCATTAAATAATCTTATTTGATTTGATTGTCCTTAAGAACTAGTATGGTTGAATGAATCACATGCTTATATTTCATTGTCCTTTTTCCAATCATGTTAGATTTGGTATTTCATTTCAATTCATGCATCCATATTTTCAAAATCAAGTAAAATATAATGTATTTCCCTTATGTAAGCTTGCATGTGTTGATTTAATAGATGTGTGTAATTTATTATCACTATTAAATCCAAATGTATTTTCAAAAGCTTATAAATGAATAATTATATTTGTTACGATGCTAGTTATAAATACATAATAAATGCATGTGCTTAAAGCTTAAGTGTATGAATGTTGAGTTATCTTTCCTCTATTCAAGTGTTGATTTATATAAGATTGAATGGTAATTGGTATATAGTGGACATCTAGAATATGAGGCTTTAGCGTGCCATGGAGGCCATTTGATTACTTCACTTCCACGTTTATCAATAATGCGTTCATTTGATGTCATTCTTATGTATTTTTCATTAGAATTTGGATAGAGCTTTAATTCATATATATAAATGATTCAATAAAAAATATACAATCTTTGCATGGTTTTCTTTCCCTCATTTATGTATACATCCATGTGTGTCCAAGAAAAGAAAGTATACTATCTGGACATCCTAGGAATATAAGGCTTTAGTTAGCCCGAAGGAGGTCATTTGATTACCTCACTTCCATGGTTTCATAATAAAATGTAATTGCCTATATCTTTGTACATGTATATGTATATGTCAATAGTAAATGAAAATCCCATTTGACATTAAAATTGCATGCATTCATAATTGACTAAGTGGTTCAATTAATTAGCCATATGATTTGGAGCTTACTTCGTATGTTCATGTATACGAATTTACATATGTTTGAATGCAATTGGGTATATAAGCTTGACATCCCACAAATACGAGGCTTTAGCTAGCTCCAAGGAGGTCATTTGATTAGCTCACTTCCCTAGTTTAACAATGGCACATGCTTATTTAATTTCATTCGTATGTCCTTTTTGTATAAGAATTTAGATAAAGTTTTAAATTAATATGTTTAAATAATTAATCAAATAAAAATATAAATTCAAAACATACACATACATTCATGATTTAACTGTGCTAAAATATGTTGCATGTATAGATACACTTAGGATTAATTAAATCATTTAATAAGACATTCAATAAAAGAGAACTAAATCAAATTAATATACTTTAGAAAGTGACTTAAGGTAGGGATGAAAGAGAGCAATCCTCTTTTTCTCTTTTAACACTTAGTTGCTATGTGTAATCAAATGAAATAAAAGAAAACACAAATTAAAATTCTCAAATCAATTAAACTACTTCAAGTGAAATCAACCTTTCATGTTAAATTGAATCCTTATAGACTTAGAAAATACAATAGTAATGCTAACAAGACTTACCACAAGCCTTAATACATTAGAATTAAGTCACCACTTATAGCTCTAAGTTAGGATGTTGTATGATGTGATGTATGTTTTGTTTTATGATGCATTATTTTAGATTGAAAGTTAGGGTGTATGCTTGCTAGGTGGATGATAGGCCAATTTTAGCATAATCATGTTTTCTACAAGGGATACTGCTTAAGAGTTGCTTAAAAATAAATGTGAGTGCTCTTTTTGTAGATTGCTTAAATCCTTAAGTATAATCCAAGTTAGGACACATGGGCTTAGTTAGCCATGTACAGGGCGCTAAGTCCAAATTATAAATACAACTGCTTGGGATTATATTTATTTTTAGCTAACCTTTATTTTACAGTGTAGTTAGATTTACTTTTCCCACAAATGTATATTTTGTAGTAGAAATAAGGATTAGTACTATGGGGGATTAGGATGAGTAGTGGCTAGAAGGCTTTATCCTGGGGTGCCCTGTGATGCCTTTAAAGTAAGCACCATCCAAATTAAAGAAGGAACCAAATCAGAAATAGAGATACGAAGAAAGAAGACCCCATAGCATTTAATAAATTTATAATTATTCTTTCATATTCTAGGTTGTATAAGGGTAGAGCTGAGCTACCCATCTTTTCTCTCTTTGGGTTGTATGGTGGTACTCGATCGCACCAACCTTTTATTCTTTTATGATAGTTTATATAATTGTTTGATGTTATGTTTACATTATGCATTAGGATGACATACTTTTTGATAGTTACTTAAATGATTGATGCTTTAATGTTTCGGTTGGATATGATTAGGATCTTAGGTAAAAATAGCTTTTCTACCCAACTAATCACTCATAACTAAATTTTAAATAACTCATAAACTCATCATAAAGTCAAAGACATAAATAAGATAATTAAAGATTTTGCAACCCCTTAGCTATATGGTTCTATGTTTCACATCTTGCATGCATATTCTTTCTCTCTTGAACATGAAGGATCTCCATCCTTGCATGATAAAGGAATGCTTGACTTGTGAGGGAATCCCTTGTGGTGGAGAACAACTTCTTCTAGTTTATTTGACCCATAACCTATTTCATCATGAATTTAGGCATAATAAATCCTAAAGCCTCTGGAAAAATGATGTGTCTATAATGAAATAAAATTTGAAAGGATTTTGCATCTATAGATTAAGTCATATACCATATCACTCATGCTCTAGTCTCTTAGAAAGTGTGTTTAGGACTTTAGTCTCTTTCTTATTAAATAACTACTCTAGCTATCTTGATTCATAAGATTGGATTATATGGTTTCAAAATTGTACGAGGAGTTAGCTAGCGACCACTTCAGGCGATTATAAGTCCAAGTCAGACAATTTATTCTCTCTTATGGAAGTTAACTTTATGTCCACCTATCACTTAGATTTAGGTCATCCTTTAGTACTAAAGCTCCCTAGATTTAGGATTTATAGCTATCTATTTCTTTTGGGCTACGAGTGTAAATCATTATCTCTTAGGCATTCCCACAACCTTGTGTTGGTGAATTGCAAGCCCTAGTAAACTAATTAAATTTCAACTCTAAACATATAAATCTCCTCAACTTCAAAATTATAAAGCCTAATCATAGGATAGATTGGAATGCTCACTAGGCTTTCTAATATCAAGAGCATTTCCTACTTATTTTAATTAGATTCCAAAAATAAGTCTTCTCTTTGAACATTTCTAATTGATTTTCAAAATATATCCAATCCTTTGATAGTCTATCCTTAAAATCTTTTTAGATGATAATTGTCTACTTTGATCGAGAGTATTTTTAAGAAATTTCATTTCCTAAGATATAATTAACTATGGAGGCTTGCCTCCATACAAAACAAGAACGTTTAATATAAACCCTACTTTATTCATTCATGTAAAGTGGGAGAAAAATCTCTAGTACATTCGTAGACCCATCATGCCTTAGGAGTCCTTATTACATGATTAGGTCTATTATAGGCTGATGCTTTTTATCTTTTGAGATAGTACATCATACCTTAATGTTATTTCTGATCACCTCAAAAATTAGCCCACCTACGATCTGCGTGCTGCCCCCAACCACCACCCCACCCCCCTGCCCACCTAAATCCAAAACTAAAAACCACAAGGCCCTCTCACATTATTCATTGAATCCTCTCAACATCATCCTTTCTTTTTGGAGTTTGGTGATGTTGATCTTCAAGTAAGCAAGGGTTCTTAGACTAATAATATTGATTAATACATCTGGGTCAACCAAAACTCTGGATAGCCTATATCTGCCAACATCCACTATAATATAAAGAGGCGGTTGTGCTCTGTCATCCCTAGAAGTAAGTCTTCATCATTGAATGTAATTCCTAAGATGTCCTTTGTGTGGCATGCCTCATCTTTAGTAGCGATCAGCTAAGCTAAGCATATCTCTAGATCAAGTAAGGCCTTGATTAGAGATTCCCTCATCTCTTTGGATAAGATAATGGCATTGCATATGCTTAACTTAGCTAGAAACTTTCTAAGTGAGGTTGGACATTGTAATCAACTCTGGCTTGGTCCTCCATAAGCATATCCATGGGTGGAGCATCTTATGGAGGGGCTATCTGCTGACTGGAACCAATGACTTGCTTACCCTTATCCTGAGGTGTAACCATAAGAGGTAGAACATTGCCTCTGCATAGGTTGACTTCAATGACTTCATGGAATGATGAGCTTGTAGAAAATTCTACCTTTTCATCGAGCATACCTACAGCTTTTCTTATTGGATCCTCAAAGTTAGTTGATTCCAAGTCAATCTCAAGAGGTGAACCCAATTGATTGAGAAGGATTGTCCAAATCTGAATCAAAAAGGAAAGGATTGGAACTACTAGAGCTATTATTTTTATTTAGACTTAGAGAACTTTCAATAAGAATAAAATCAAGAGCACCAGAAGTAGATAATATATAAGTAGAATCACTTTTTTATTAATTTCTTTTTGGGTGGAGGTACATGATTGAAATCAAACAAAGTAAGCAGAGTAAGGGATTTAGTGCCTTTATTAGCAAATACTACGCTCCTACCAATAAAAGAGGAGCTAGTAGAAGAGGTGGTTGCTATAATGGTGGAGGGAGTACTGGACTCATATGGTGGCTATGCTATTGGACTATCTCGAGCAAGTATGGTGAGTTACTGCTGCTGTTGGGATGTCACCTTCCCCGATTGTCCTTTGCAACTAGCAAACCTTCATTGGTGTTAGAGGTTTGAGCTACTTCAGGCACTTGCAAAGAAAGCTTCTTGATCTTGAAAATGATCTTCTCAGAGGTTTAGGATAGGAAGATATCCTAAACTTCTTTGGTCTTAAGAGGATTGCAAGTATCCCCAAGGATTACTTTAACATAACTGGATCGTTGCTCTAATAAGTATTCCTTAGGGATAACTATGGATCTCAACTTATAGCTGCACTCAAGCTAGTTCATAAAAGAGATACAATCCTTTAAGACATGGCCTAACATGCGGTGGTATGGGAAATATCTAAGATCATCACTCTTGTCCACTTCCTCCAGCTTCTTAGGCTTCTGGTAAATGAAAGTCAAGTATCTTTAAGAGATTCTTAAAGATTTTTCTAACTACCTTCCTCTTGAATGAATATGGCTTATTTAATCTATCAGCATGAGTAGGTGGAAAGTAGCTACCTAGTGATTGATATGAATACCACTATTAGGTAGGCTACTAAGGTGGTGGAAATGGTCATTGTGGTGGCTGAGATGGCTAGTATGATGTCCAAGGTGATGGAAGAGGAGGTGTCAAAGGAGGCTGCTGAGCTCGTAATCTCTCCTATTGAACTTTAGTTGGGTCGCTCTCATCCTGGCCTTACAAATTCTTCAAACATCTTACGTGGCTTGGACCTAGATGATTGGTGAAAGGCTGGGCTTTTCTTGTAGGCTAGCCACCTTGTTAATTAATTTCTCAAATATTATGATGGTAAAGCCCTAAAGAATGAAGGTGACGAGGCAATGGATATTCTCGAGAAGAATCTCAATGGCATGATGTTCGGATAGCTATAGTTTGCATTTCATGCTCAAGTTGCGCCACCAGAGAATATAATCAACAAGGGACTGGTTGAGTTTCTATTTCTCTACAATAAGATCACCTACAGTCACCCTCTGCTGAGCTCTAGCAAACCTCTTGATGAAGAGGTGCTCCAACTCAACAAAAGTCTTCATTGAACCATTGGGCAATCAAATGATACAACTAATAGATTGCTAATGAAAAGCGAAGAGTGCGTTCTTTGCCACATGTTGCAATAGGGCTCTAAAGTGTGCAATGTTATCGTGGGCTTCCAATGCCATTAATCTTGAAGGATGGTGTGGTAGATAATCTAAAATAAAACTAAATAAAACCAAAACCTAAAAAAATAAAACCTAAAAATAAATAAATAATCAAACCTAAGCCGTAAACTACCAAAAAAGCCTATACCTAAAACAAATAAAATAAAATAAACATAAACCTAAACTACAATAAACTAAACTAAAATAAATAAAACCTAAACCTAAACCTAAAATAAACTAAACCTAAACCAAAAACTAACTAAAATAAAATAAACTAAAAATTAACCTAAACCTAAACTAAAAAAATAAAACTTAAAATAAAACCTAAAACCTAAAACCTAAAACTAAAAATGACAAAACCTAAACAAAACTAAAAATAAAAAAAAAAACCTATAAAAAAATAAAATAAAATAAATTAAACTAAAAAAAATAAACTAAACTACCTAAACTAAACCTAAAAAAAAATAAACTAAAAATAAAGAAACCTAAACTTAAATAAATAAAACTAAAATAAATAAAAAATAAATAAAAATAAAAAAAATAACCTAAATAAAAAAAAATAAATTAAACTAAAATAAATAAATAAAAAACCTGAGCCCTACTGGTTTGATGTTTTAAAACTGAACCTCCTACCCTGGGCCCAAACCCACAGGCCCACAGATCCTGGGCCACAGGCCTACCAACCCCAGGCTATGACACACCCTGACCCTGATCTTAACAAAGGCACTGAGCCTTAAACTAAAACCCTGGGCCCTACCCACTCCTGACCTGGGCCCTGGGCCCTACTCCTCCACTACTGAGCCACACCACCCAAACTGACCATGGTTCCCACTGACCTATCCTGGGCCACAGGCCCTAAATCCTGGGCTCCCTCCCTAGGACTCCTGGGCCCTAAACCTCTTAAACTTAAAGCTACAAAATCAAAATAAAATAAATAAAATCCTAAATCTAAATAAATTAAAATAATAAATAAAATAAATATAAACCTAAACTAAACCTAAAACTAAATAAAATAAAATAAAATAAACTAATAAATAAAACCTAAAATTAAAAAGAAAAAACTAAGATTAAAAAACCTAAATAAAATAAAACTAAACCTAAAGTAAAAAATAAAATAAACCTAAATAATAAAATAAAAACAAAAATGAAACTAAACCTTAAAATAAAACCTAAAAATAAATAAAAAATAAAACTTAAACCCAAAAGTAAAAATAAAAAACCTAAACTTAAAAATATTATATAAAATAAACATAATAAAATAAAGCTAAACCTAAAATAAAATAAATAAAACCTAAACCTAATCGAAAAAAAACAAAACTTAAACTTAAAACTAAATTTAATAAAATAAAATAAACTATAAATAAACTAAACTTAAACTAAATAAAATCCAAAAAGTAAAATAAAAATAAAAACCTAAAACCTAAACTTAAAAAAATAAAATAAAACCTAAACTAAAGTAAAATAAAAATAAAACCTCAACCTAAAAAATAAAATAAAATAAACTTAACTAAAAGTAATCTTAATCCTAAACTTAAACCTAAAAAAATAAACTAAAATAAAAACCTAAACAAAAAAAATAAATAAGCCTAAAATAAATAAATAAACTAAATAAAATAAATAATAAATAAATAAAATAAACTAAAATAAATTAAACATAAACTAAATAAAATAAATAAACCCAAACCTACCATTTCACTAAATTTTTTAAAAAAACATAAACCCTAAATCCTTAACCCCAAACCCCAACCCTAAACCCTAAACTGACCTTACCCACTAAACCACAAAACCACACCACTAAACCCTAATCCTAAACACTAAACTCTAAACCCCAAACCCTAATCATAAACCTAAAGTAACTAAATAAATTAAATAATAAACTTAAACCCCAAAACCTAATAATCATAAACCTAAACCTGAAACTTAAGAATGGGAAAAACCTTGACGAGATGAACATCAACGTCAATTAGGCTCAGTCTAGATCTAGCGATGGAGGAGAAGGAAGAGGTTGTAGTTATCATAGTGGTGGTGGGGGATCTAGAGCTACTAGTTGATATGGAGGTGGTGGTCGGAGCAGTGGTTGTTATAGAGGCGGGAGGAGCGATGGAGGTTACAACTGTGGTGGTGGCGGAGCGAGAGATTAGGGATATGATGGTGGATCCTGCTACTTAAGAGGTCAGGGTGGTTCTGATGGGAACTAGAGAAACTAAAGAACGATCAATTTGATCTACTACTTATGGAACTATGTCTTTATAGTAGAAATAGTTTCAGCTATCTAGAGCATTTGATTTGCTCTAGGAGTGCTCATTTTTTATCTATGTCATCGCTTGTGTCATAGACAACTTGGTGTGTTACTTGGTTATGAAATCGAAAAGAAGAAATGTTGAATATGAATTTATTCTCTGTTAAAAAAATAAACTTTAAACCCTAAACTAAACACGAACCCTAAACCCTAAACCCTAAATAACCTCATAATCCTAAACTACTAAACCCTCCCACCATCCCACCTAATCACTAAACCAATTGTGAACCCTTAATCATAAAACAAACTTAAACCCTAAAACTAAAACTTACCATACCACTAACCCTAAACCATACTAAAACTATACCCTAAAGCTACACTAAACCAAAGCCTGACCCTAAACACTAAACCCCAAACCCTACCCTAAACCTAAAACTAAACGTGAAACAAATATCCTAAAGATAATGATTAAAACCTAAACCTAAAATAAAATTAAAAATAAAATAAAACCTGCTAAAACTTAAACCTAGGCAAAATAAAATAAAATAATCTAATAAAATAAATTAAAAATATAAATAAACTAAACTAAAATAAAATAAACCTAAGAATAAAAACCTAAATAAAATAAAAAACTTAACATAAATAAAATAAAATAAAATAAAATAAAACATAAACCTAAAAAAATAAACCGAAATAAACAAAATTAAATAAAATATAAAACAAAACCCTACTAAAAAAACTAAACCTAAAAATATAATAAATAAAATAAAATAAACTAACCAAAATTAAAATAAACTAAACTAAATAAATTAAACCTAAACTAAAAGATAAACTAAACTGGCAGATATATAAAATGAAACAAAATAAATTAAACTAAACTTAAAATAAAACCTAAAAATAAACCTAAAATAAAAATTAAACCTAAACCCTAAAAACCTAAACTAAACTAAAACAAAATAAAATAAATTAATAAAAAACCTAAACAAAAATAAAATGAAAAAATAAAATAAAATAAAAACATAAACTAAAACCTAAACCTAAACCTAAACCAAAATAAAATTAAATAAAAAATAAAAAACTAAATTAAAATAAAATAAATAAAAATCTAAACTAAACTAAAAAAATTAAAAACTTAAATAAAATAATAACAAAACCTAAAATAAAAATAAAATAAACTTAAAATATAATTAAGGAAAAACTAAATAAAAACCTAAACCTAAAAATAAATAAAAAATAAAACCTAAACCCTAATCTAAAGAAAAAATTAAACTTAAAATAAAAATAAAATAAACATAAACCAAAAATAAGAAAAACTAAACTAAAATAAATAAAACTTAAACATAAACCTAAAATAAACTAAACTTAAACCTAAACTTAACCTAAATAAAACAAAATAAACTAAAAATAAACTTAAGCCTAAACTAAAAAATAATACTTAAAAATAAACCTAAAATAAAAACATAAAACCTCAACCAAAAAAAATAAAATAAAAACCTAAACATAAACCTAAAATAAAAATAAAACCTAAACCTAAAATAAAATAAAATGAAACTAAACTAAAATAAACTTAAACCTAATCAAAACCTAAAAAATAAACTAAAATAAATAAACCTAAAATAAATTAACTAAACTAAATAAAAATAAAAATAAACCTAAATAAAAATAAAAAATATAATAAACTAAAATAGATAAAAAATAAATTAAGTAAACTAAATAAACCTCAATCTACATGTTTACTTAATTTAAAAATGAAAAAAAGCAAATAAAAAAACCCCTAAACTTACAACCATAAACCCTAAAACTCTAAACCTTAAACTCTAAAACCCTAAACCCTAATTCCTAAAGTTGACAACCTTAAACCTTAAGCCCTGAACCCCAAACCCTAAACCCTAAACCTTAAACCCTAAAAACCTAAAAACCTAAACTTAAATAAAATAAAACTCAAAAATAAAATAAATAAAATTCTTAAGCAAAAATAGAATAAAAAATAAAATAAACTAAAAACCTAAACTAAACCTAAACCTAAACCTATGTGTAAACCTAAAAATAAAATAAAATAAGAAATAAAACTAAAAATAAAATAAATAAATAAAACCTATAAACTAAAAATAAAATAAACCTAAGAATAATAAACCTAAATAAAATAAAATAAAACATAAAAAATAAATAAAAGTAAACCAATATAATATAATAAAAAACTAAATAAAACCTCAACCTAAAAAATAAACCTAAAATAAATGAAAATAAGACTAAAACTAAAAAACTAAACCTAAAATAAATAAAATAAAATAAACCTAAACCTAAACTAAAATAAATTATACCTAAACCATAACCTAAAATAAACTAAACCTAACCCTAAAATAAATAAAATAAAATAAATTAAAAATAAACCTAAACCTAAACTAAATAAAATCTAAAAAATACCTAAAATGAAACCAAAAAACCTAAATCTAAAAAAAATAAAAAAAACCTAAACCTAAACCTAAAAATAAACTAAAACAAAATAAAAATAAAATAAATAAACTATAAATAATAAAATAAATTAAATAAACTAAAAAAAAACCTAAACCTACTGGGTTGCTTATTTTTAAAAACCCATACCTAAACCTGATTCCTAAACCATACTGAGCCTGACCTAAACTACCTGACCCTAAAAGTCCTTGGTCCTAACTTAAACAAATCTTAACCTGACTAACCCTACTCTAACCACTGAGCCAAAAAACCTAAACCACTAAACCCAAAACCTAACCACCCTAAACCTACCCACTCTAAACCTAAAATCCTGACCCTAAAGCTTACTACAAACCTAAATCTTACCCTCCACACCCTAAACCTAATACCCTAAACCCACGGACCCTCTAAATCCTGTCTAAACCTAAGCCTAAACTAAATAAAAAATAAATAATAAATAAAAAAACTTAAATAAATAAAATAAAATAAAATAAAAATCCAAAATTAAAATAAATAAAACTTAAAATAAATAAAATAAAAAAAATAATAAAAGATAAAAGAAAACATAAAATAAACAAATAAAATAAACCTAAAAAATAAATAAAATAAAACTAAATAAAACCTAAACCTAAAATAAAACCTAAAATAAATAAAAATAAATAAATAAAATAAATAAATAAAATAAAATAAAATAAAATAAAACCAAATAAAATAAAATAAATAAATATAAATAATAAAAGATAAACTTAAAATATAAACCTAAAACTAAACCTAAAAAATAAAATAAACCTAAACTTAAAATAAAAATAATATCTCACCTAAAAATAATTAAAATAACTAAACCTTAAATGTAAAACTAAAATAAAAAACCTAACTAAAATAAATAAAAAAAACTAAATAAAAAAATTTAAAATAAACTAAAATAAATAAACCTAAACATATGTGTTAATTTAAAAAAAATAGTAAACCCTAAATCCAAAACCCTAAACCCTAAAACTATCATTAAACCCTAAACCTACTAACCCTAAATCACAAAACCTACACCTTAAACCCTAAACACTAAAATACTAATCCTAAACACCTAAACCCTAAACCCTTCACCCTAAACTCTAAACCTAAACCCTAACTAAACCCTAAACCCCAAACCCTAAACTAAACATAAAGTAACTAAATAAATTAAAAAAAATAAACCTAAAAAACATAACAAACCTAAACCTATACCCTAAGAATGGGCAGAACCTTGACGACAGGATCACCATCAACCAGGTTCAATCTAGATCTGGTAGTGGAGGTGAAGACGGAAGTGATGGTTATCATAATGGTGGTGGGGGGTCTGGAGGTGCTGGTCGATATGGAGGTGGTGGTCGGAGTAGTGGTGGTTATGGAGGAGGAGCGACGGGATTATAGCCATGGTGATGGTGGATGGAGAGATGGATTTGATAGTGGATCCCGCTACTTGAGAGGCTAGGGTGGTTCTAGCTGGAGAAACAAAATAATGTTTGATCCGATCTGCTGCTTATGGAACTATCTTTTTATAGTAGAGATGGTTCTATTTATATAGGGTCTTTAATTTGTTCTATGTGTGCTCATTTTTTATCTATGTCGTGGCTTATGTCCAAGAAAACTTCATATGTTACTTGGTTGATGAAAACAAAAAGAAGAAATGTTGAATATGAATTTGTTCTCATTAAAAATAATGAAAAATTAAAAACTCTAAGCCCTAAACTAAAACTGAATAGGCCAAAAACTAAACCTAAACCTTAAACCCTAAACCCTAAAAAATATAAACCCAACCACAACCCTAAACTATAAACTCTAAACCTAAACCTAAAACCACAACATAAACTCTAAACCCTCAGTAACCCTACCCTAAATTAAATCACCTAAACCACAACCTAAAATAAAATCCAAATAAATAAAATAAAAACCCAAAATAAATAGATAAATAAGAAAATAAAATAAAACCTAAACTAAACCTAAACCTAAACCTAAAAATAAAATAAAAATAAAACTAAATAAAATAAATAAATAAAATTTAAACTAAAGTAAAATTAAAATACTAAATAAAATAACTAATCCTAGATAAAATAAAATAAATAAATAATTAAAAACTATAAAATAAATATAAATTAAAACCTAAACAAAACTAAAAACATAAACCTAAAAGTAAAATAAAATAAATAAACTAAAATTATCTAAACTAAAATAAATAAACCTAAATCTAAATAAAACTAAACCTAACCTAAATTAAACCCTAAATAAAATAAAATAAATTAAAATAAACCATAAAAGAAAGAAAAAACCTAAAAAATAAACCTAAAATTAAAACCTAAATCCTAAACATAATAATAAAATAAAAACCTAACTCTAAAAAATAAAATAAAACCAAATAAAAATAAAATAAAAAAATAAAACTAAACAAAAATAAGCTGACCTAATCCAATTAAAATAAATAAAACTAAAATATATTAACTAAATTAAATAAAATAAACCTAAATAAAATAAAATAAAATAAAATAAAATAAATATACTGGGTTTGGATTTTTAAAATTAAAAAAAATTTAAAAAACCACCTGACCCTACCAAACCCCTGCATCCTGACCCAACCACCCAACCCAAATCCTAACCTGAGCCACTGAGCCCTAGGCCACTGAGCCATCTTAAACCATAAACTTACAACCTAAGTCTGCACTCCAAACTACAGGCCCTGACCTAAACCCCAGGCCAGACCCTGAGCCACAGGCCTAAACCCTAAACCTAAAACCTAAATACCTAAATGAAAATAAATAAACATAAACCTAGATAAAATAAAAAAAATAAAACCTAAATGTAATCTAGCTAAGATAAAATAAAATAAAAATTAAAATTAAAATAAAACAAAATAAATTAAAACACAAACTAAACTATAAATTAAAATAAATCTAAAATAAAAACTTATATTAAATAAAATAAATGTAAAATAAAAATAAAATAAACTAAAATAAAATAAAATAAAACTAAAAAAAACCTATAAAAATAAACCTAAAATAAGACCAAAAAAAAAAAAAAAAACTAAAACTAAAAAAAAAATAACCTAAACTAAAATAAACAAAATAAAATAAACCTAAACTAAAATAAATAAAATCTAAACTAAACCCTAGTAAATAAAATAAAATAAAGTAAACATAAACTAAACTAAAAAAAAATAAAACCTAAAATAAACCTAAAATAAAACACAAAATCTAAACCTAAAGATAAAATAAAACTAAAAATAAAAAATAAATAAACCTAAACCTAAAAAAATAAAATATAAACTAAAAAATAATAGACTAAACTTAAACTAAAATAAACTAAATTTAACATCTAAGATAAATAAAACACTAATAAAAAATAAAAAAAAATAATAAAATAAAAAAATGAATAAAATAGATATAAATGATACCTGGTTTGCTTAGTTTAAAAAGAATAGGCTGAGGCAAAGCCCTAAAATGCTGAACAGATCAGGCCCAGGCTCACAAGGCCACTGCAAACTGAGCCATAGGCCCTGAGTGAGCATGACTGATCTTGGGCCCTAGGCCCTGACTGGGCCCAGACTGTGCCTAGCCTGGGCCCTAGGCAGAGGACTGACCCAGGCGCAGGCCACTGAGCCCAAAGGCCCTGAGCCACAGCTGAGCCTGGGCCAGCCCTACAAGGCCCTAGGCCCTGGGCACCCAGATCCTAGGCCCTGGGTTGGAGGCCACTGAGGCTGGGCCTAGGCCTGGGCTTGACCACTGAGCCAGGCCCCTGCCTCACTGGGCCACTGGACTGGGCCATGGGTTTTAGGCCCTGGGCCAGCACTCCAACCTGGGCCTACCTGACCACTCCTATCCCTAGATCACCACCACAACTCTAAATCCTGGGCCCTGACCAAGCCTTCCACTGATCCTTTCCACACCTCCTAAACCCCATCCTGTCCACTAACCACAAGCATAAACCTAAACTAACCATAAACCCAAACCCTAAACTTAAATCTAAAATAAATAAATTAAAATAAACTTAAATTTAAAACTTAATAAACTTTCTCTAAGAATGAGAATCTTTATGGTGGGACATCTCATGTCAACTAGGCTCAGTCAAAATCTAGCGATGGAGGTGAAGGTAGAGGCGATGATTATCGTAGTGGTGGTGGCAGATCTAGAGGTGCTAGTGGATATTGAGGTGGTGGTTGGAGCAATGGTTGTTATGAAGGCCGAATGAGCGATGTAGGTTACAACCGTGGTGGTGGCTGAGGGAGAGATCGGGGATATGATGGTGAATCTCTACTCGAGGCGGGGTGGTTACGATGGGGCTAGAGAAATTAAAGAATCTAGATCGATCTACTTGTGAACTGTCTTTATAGTAGAGACTCCTCTAGTTATCTAGGGCTTTTGATTTGCTCTATGCATGCTCATTTTTTGATCTATGTCATCATTTGTGTCTTAGAAAACTTGGTGTGTTACTTGGTTAATGAAATCAAGAATAAGAAATGTTGAAGTTGAATTTATTATCTATTAAAAAAATAAAAACCCTAAACCCTAAATTAAAACCTGAACCTTAGATGAAAAACCTAAACCCTAAACCTTAGATGAAAAACCTAAACCCTAAACCCTAAACCCAAAAATAAAGCCTACCCTAAATCTAAACTGAGCCCTAAACCCTTAACCCTTAACCCAAACCCAAATCATAAACACCAAACAAATCTAAAACTAAACCCTCAGTGAACTAAGCCATAAACTTAAATAAAAGCTAAAGAAACTTAAATTAAATAAAAAAAAAATAAATAAATAAAAAACCTAAACTAAAATAAAATAAAAAAAATAAAATAAATAAACATAAACTAAAACCTAAAATAAAACTAAGAAAATAAAATAAAAAAATAAAACTAAACTAAGATAAAATAAATATAAACTAAACTAATAAAATAAAACCTCAATAAAATAAAAAAATAAAAAAAGAAAATAAAATATTAAAATAAAATAAATAAAACTAAATACTAAAAATAAGCTAATTATAATACAACCCTAAATTAAAAACCTACCTAATAAATAAATAAACCTAAACTAAAACTAAAACTAAAATAAAAAAACATAAACCTAAACTAAGCCTAAATAAAATAAGATAAAGTAAAATAAACTTGACTAAAAACCTAAAATAAAATAAAACTTAAAATAAAACCTAAAACCTAAGCGTTAAAATAAAATAAACTAAACCTAAACTGAAATAAAATAAAACCTAAACCAAATATAAAAAATAAAACTAAACTAAAACATAATCCTAAACCACTAAGTAAACTAAAATTAAACTAAAATAAATAAACATAAAATAAAATAAACTAATAAATAAAATAAACCTAACTAAAATTAAAAAATAAAATTGACATGGATAAAAATAATCTAAATAAATTAAATAAAACTGTGGGTTTTTAATTAATAAATAATAAAATAAATTGAGATTAAAAACCCTAATAAAAGGCCAAACTGTATAACTGGCCTACGCCTAAAATAAACCACCTATCCCACCCTACCCTAACCCTAAACCTGGATCCTACCCCAGACAATATGAGCTACCAAACCTTCTGAGCACACTACTACTAACTAAAATAAATATAAACCTAATAAATAAAATAAATAAAATAAAACATAAACCTAAATAAAATTAAAATTAACTAAACTAAAATAAATAAAACCTAAAAATTAAAAGTAAACTAAATAAAATTAAACAAAATAAACTAAATGTAAAATCAAAATAAAATAAAAATAAAATAAAATAAAAACTAAATAGACCTAAACCTAAAATAAACCTAAAATAAAACTCAAATTAAAAATAAAATCTAAACCTATAAACATAAACCAAAATAAACAAAATAAATTAAACCTTAACCTAAAATAAAATAAACTAAACTAAAATAAATAAAACTTAAACTTAAACTCTAAATAAATAAAATAAAGTAATCTAAAATAAAACCTAAAAATTAACCTAAAATAAAAACCTAAACCTAAACCTAAAAAAATAAAATAAAAACCTCCTAAATAAATAAAATAAATCTCAAACATAGCAAAAATAAAAATAAAACTAAACTAAAAAAAAGAATAAACTAAAAAACCAAAAAAAACTAAAATAAAACCTAAAACTAAAATAAATAAACATAAAATAAATTAATTAAATTAAACAAAAATATAAAATAAACCTAAAATAATATAAATATAAAATAAACTAAAATAAAAAATCAATAAACCCAAACCTCTGGGTTTATTTAATTTAAAAAAAACCCAAACCCTACTAACCTTAAGGCCAGAGCTAAAAATATAACCTAAAATAAAACCTAAAACCTACCAAAATAAAAATAAATAAAACCTAAACCTAAAATAAAAATAAAACCTAAACATAAAATAAAATAAAATAAAACAAACTAAAATAATATAAACCTAAACTAAATAAAATAAAATAAAATAAAACCTAAACTAAAATATAAAACTAAATTAAATAAGAATAAAATAGATGTAAATAAAATAAAAATAAAATAAATTAAAATAAAAATTAACTAATAAACTAAAACTGGGTTTGTAATTTTAAATCCTAAACCCTAAACCTACCCTAAATGCCTAAACATAAACTAAACCAAAACCCTAATCTCTAAAATCATAAACCCTAAGGCCTGACCCTGACCCTCAAACCATAAACCCTAAAGCCAAATAATAAAACATAAAGACCCTAAATCACACTAAACCCTAATCTAAAATCCTTAACCCTAACCTAAACCCTAAATCCAAAGCATACACAAACCTAAACCCTAAAATCTAAACCCAACTAAAACCAACCTAAACCCCAACCCTAAACCTAAACCTAAAGTTTCTAAATAAATTAAAAAATCTATGTAAACCCTAAAACCTAATAAACCTAAACCTTAAGAATGGGCAAAAACCTTGATGGTAGGAACATCACCGTCAATTAGGTTCACTCTAGATCTAGTGGTGGAGGTGAAAGCGGAGGTAGAGGCTGGTTGATGGGGTGGAGAAAGCTGAAGAGCGGTTGATCTAACTTATGAAATATATGGTAGACATTGTTCTACTTATCTAGTGATTTTGATTTGCTCTATGGGTGCTCATTTTTTTATCTTTGTCATCTCTTGTGTCTTAGAAAACTTGGGATGCTACTTGGTAGACGAAATTGAAAGAAAAAATATTGAATGCAATTTGTTCTCTAAAAAAAAAACCTTAAACCTAAGCTAAAACTTAAAATAAAAGAAATAAAAAAACCTCAAAAATAAAAGTCCTAAATCCTAAAAAACCTAAATAAACTAAAAATAAAATGAAAAATAAAAAGAAATAAAAAAAGCACAAACTAAAAAATAAAAAGAAATAATAAAATAATAAAATAACAAAACCTAAACAGGCTTAAAGAAATAAAATAAAAAATAAGACAAAAATAAAATAAAATAATAACTACTAAAAAATAAAACCAAAAGAAAACTAAAACCTAAGATAAA